>JBCNYG010000009.1:10958459-10973031 GCA_039654305.1 Porochilus rendahli | reverse complement strand
TCAGATGTGTGTTTCAGAGGTTAGCTATGGATCCTCGGTGTAAAGGAATGCCTTTGTCTAGTTTCCTGCTCAAACCCATGCAGAGAGTCACCCGCTACCCTCTTATCATCAAAAATGTAAGCACACACACACACACACACACACACACACACACACTGGGAGCTAAACAACTTAACAAACTTCCTTCCATTGTTGTCGATATTATGCACCTTACATCGTATCTGGTGTATGTACAGAATACTACATTTTAAATTGTTCTATTCCTTTTAAAAAATCTTCTCTATTCACTCCATTTTATTTCTTCATTCTCACTTTTTTCTTTTTGTGGCTTCATTGTATTCTTTGTTTTGTTTAGTGTTTAAAACAAAACCAAACAAAAACTTCATGTACCCTAAGTTCTTAAATTTTGTATAACTGTTGCATTACCGTTTATGGTGCCTGATCCCGGTTTTCATCAGATCCTGGAAAACACTCCGGAAAGCCACCCGGACCACAGCCACTTGCGTCAGGCTCTGGAGAAGGCCGAGGAGCTCTGCTCGCAGGTGAACGAGGGCGTACGCGAGAAGGAGAACTCGGATCGCCTGGAGTGGATACAAGCTCACGTGCAGTGTGAGGGGCTGTCTGAGGTGTGTGAAGCCATGGAGATCATCACAGCATTCTTATCATGTCAGACCAACAGTTTACTGTGTGTGATGGCTCAGAGAGAGAAACGTGTGTTTTAGGACCAAATGAGTCCAGGGTAGCTAAAGTTTATAAACATAATAACTTCTGTAGTCTATAATTTATCACTTCATCAAATTATTATAGTGTAAAACGGAAAGCCCTGTGGGTGGGATATCCCAGGGTGGTGGCACCCCTCTCTGTGACATCAGCACTGAGATTGGAGGTCAGGCAGTATGTGAAGCCGTGTCACACTGGCGAGACATCATGACAGATAAAGAGACAGGGACACAGAGCCTGGTGCACCACTAAGCAGTTTGTCCATTTCAGGGGACATACCACAAATACAACTTTGTGGTCCAAATAACTGTGTACTAGGAGTTTGTTGATATTCCCCCAGACTTGATTTTCTGTTCAGTAAATGATGCTCGGAATACTTTCAATTTAATTTTCAATAAATTTCCTTAGATTGACTGAGGCAAATTTCACAAAAATCCTTGGGTCTTATTTCTTTTTTTTTTTAATTCTCTCAGCAACTGGTATTCAACTCTGTGACCAACTGCCTGGGCCCTCGCAAGTTCCTGCACAGCGGGAAGCTTTACAAGGCCAAGAGCAACAAGGAGCTCTACGGCTTCCTCTTCAACGATTTCCTGCTCCTGACGCAGGTCACCCGGCCACTGGGCTCCTCGGCTTCTGACAAAGTGTTCAGCGCCAAGTCCCACCTACAGTATCGCATGTATAAAACGGTGAGCTTTGGGAGCTTCCCACTACTTTGTACCATTGTACCAGTGATGCATGTTCTAGATAGTTCTGAAGCCTAATACTCATTACGTGATCATTTAGAGTAGTACTGGATACTGTAGATGTTGATGATATTCCAACAAACCTGTAAAAGTGCAGTGTTTTCAAACTGGTAAACAAAAAGTCAAGGGTTTTGATCCTAAACCAGACAAATTAGTTTTTTTTTCTTATCTACTATTCTATTAGTGATTGTTGGCCTGGTACTGTCCATGACTGACCTCTTAATTGGTCTCTGCAGCCTATCTTCCTGAACGAGGTTCTGGTGAAGCTACCTACTGATCCCTCTGGGGATGAACCCATCTTTCACATATCACACATAGACAGAGTGTACACCATACGAGCAGAGAGCATCAATGAGAGGTATTCACACACGCACACCCACACACACACCCCATAGACCTGCATTCACGCACTGCTCCTATCATCACCTCAGTCTTCTTTATACTGCTAAAAGCATGCAGTGTTTACTAACCAATTAGATAACCAGGCACAGATTTTGCTCAGTCCAAGAAAAAAACACAAAATTAATTCTGCTAAATTTTCTCTTGCTTGATAATAGAAAAGCCTTGGAAACTCATGGCAGTCAGTGACTAGAGACAAATAATTCCCTCCGCTGCCAATGAAATTATTTGGGGGGTGGGGTTGTTTCTTTGTCTTTGTTCATTACTCAAAAAGTTATGTGTGAAATTCATACCAGAGGTGGGAATATGGATAAGGAAGGCTCTTACATTTTGGAGTGAATGTTTTGGCTTATGATTGTCAATTTAAAAGATAATGTTGTAGATCTATGAAGTTGCGGTTTGTTGCAAAACTTTTGACATAAGAAAATGTAATCAGAAGGACTACAAACCTCTTTCCCTTCACATAAACTAATTTTAACGCTATGTCTGCTTTGTACCGGCATACAACCAACGAGTCTATGGAATACTTGTCCCTTGTTCGTGAAGAAAGAGGAGAAATGTGCCACATTGACTTCCGTGTTGGTGGCGATAATGTTTCACGACAAACTGTCAAGTTCTTTATGGAGCCTTAAGGAACATGTAAAAAAAATTATTAAAATGAAATGAATTTCTAGTGCGCATTAGAAAGTTTCCAGCGCGCATGAGAAAGTTTCTAAACGTATCTATCCCCAACACCCCCCAATGTCAAATTAGGGGCTCTGTAGGTGCACAAGAAAGTATTGCGTGTGCCCAAGAAACCTTAGGTAACTGGTGTGTCTCGTGCTCACTAGAAACGTATCTATCACACACACACACACACACACACACCCCCCATGTCCTTTTAGGGGCTCCGTAAAGGGGCACCGTAGTTTTTCACAAAGCACTAGTATTGTGAATTTTTGGGGGGGTTTTGTACCAGGACATTTGTGTAGTGCAGAATGTGTCGATGATCGTCCTGTGCTTATGGGTTAAGATCTGATTTTGGATTGTTATTGTCAGGACTGCATGGGTGCAGAAGATCAAGGCTGCCTCTGAGCTCTTTATTGAGACAGAGAAGAAGAAACGTGAGAAAGCTTATCTGGGTGAGTTATTTTAGTGTTAAAAAATATATATATATATTATGTAAGTTGCAGTATACGGTGTCACACTCTTTTCTAAATCATCCAGTGAAGTCTTTGAGTAAATTGGTGTCAGGGTTGAACCATAGACGTGAGAGAGACCTTTACTGACTTCATGTGTTAACTTTTTATCTGTGTGTTTGTGTGTAGTGCGGTCTCAGAGGGCTACCGGCATTGGTAGACTGATGGTCAACATTGTAGAAGGAATTGAGTTGAAACCCTGCCGCTCTCATGGTAAGAATCTCGCTTTCTCAATAAAAATGAACTAAAAAATAAATTTTTATTTAGCGTTTCTGATATTCCCATGTAGTATATTCTAAAACACTTACTCATTTCAGGCTTGGTGGGTATGGCTGAATGATCCCGACTAATCAGCAGATATCCACCTCGTCCTCAGCCGATATTTCTTACATATATAATAATGCATTTGCCTCTGCTTTCCATGTTTGTACTGTTTGTTGAATATTGTGTGTGTGTGTGTGTGTGTGTGTGTGTTTGTTTGTAGGTAAGAGTAACCCATACTGTGAGGTGACAATGGGCTCACAGTGTCACATCACTAAGACAATGCAGGACACACTGAACCCAAAGTGGAACTCTAACTGCCAGTTTTTCATCAAAGACCTGGAACAGGATGTGTTGTGTGTAACTGTGTTCGAGAGGGACCAATTTTCACCTGATGGTGAGCCACACACGTGTTTAATGTGAAATTACAGTTCTTATTCGTGTACACTCATCATCTTAAACATAATCCAGTTTTCACTACTCTTCACACATCATTGTCCATCACTGGATGGCCTTCCATTGCACAAGATACAGTAGAAGTTGTTTTGTTCCTTTGACAAAACACTCTTGTGAATGGTGTGTATTTCAATTCAGTGAAGTTATGTGATTAAAGCTGGGCTTTCTCCTCTTGTGATCGTTTTCTTCGAACAATTGAGTCATGTGACTGGTTTGGTGCTGCAGGGTCACCTATAGGAATGTACAATAAAAGTTGAAGTCTGTTGGGCTTTTACACCCAAGCCTACTGGCTCATCAGGCCCTAGCTCATCCTCGTATCTGTAACATGACATGGCTAGGAGTTCACCCCCTCCTGGATGGAACACTTGTCAATCGCAGGTTACCTTCCCAGTATTTTTATTGGTACCTATTTGTACTGCTGGTTGGACAGAGGCAGACTTGTGGTTAAGACCATGCCCGGGACTCTTAAGGTAGTGTGCTTGATTTTAATAATTTCTTCCCCCTTTTTGTGTGTATACAGACTTCCTGGGCAGGACCGAGATTCGTCTGGCGGATATTAAAAAGGATCAGGGTTCGAAAGGTCCCATCACGAAGAGGCTTCTCTTACACGAGGTCCCGACAGGGGAGATAGTGGTCAGACTTGACCTGCAGCTATTTGATGAACCCTGACCCTTGTGAACTTTGACCTCTTCTACCCTAGATTCCGTATTTCCTTTTGTACTGTGTAACCAGCCTAATGTGACAATCCCACACCACTCTACAGCACGGCCCCTTGTGTGCGCGCTCGTGTGTGTGTGTGTGCGAGCGAGCGAGCGCGCATGTGTCTATGTGTGTTAGAGAGAGAGAGAGGAAATACCATGGGATGTCTCGGAGTAAGCTGGAACAGTCTTAAGCAATCTTTCAGGTTTATTTTTTATTGTATATAAAAGTGGTGTTCCAGTGTCGACAGCGTGTTCGGTGTATGTGAGAATTCCACAGACAAAACTGGGTGCATTTTTCTGTAGTGAAAAAAAAGACAAAACATGCTGTTAATGCAAAACTCGCTTACAATGGAAAGGTAAGGTAGTAGAAAGCAAGTACTATAGAACATATCGTAATACGAGCACATGGATAATTAAAACCAGTAACGATATAGGGCCTATTGGCTCCAGTGTCCATGCTACATGGCGGAGGTACCTAGCACTCTGTGTGCCAGGCTTTTTTTTTCCATATTGTTTCCAGGGTCACAGTTTAAAGTAATACACATTTGGTGCAGTAAGAAATACACATATTGTCATTGTGTTACTAAGAAATAATTACAAATTCTATGTCCCCATGCATGAACCTGATAATCCACAGATTCAGAAAATGAGAAAATTCAATCTGAATACAATAACCTGTACGTTTCTTATCAGTCAGCCATACTTGGCTTTTAGGATTATGCCAGCTTCATAAGTATGTCTCCTTTCATCAGAAAGTTACACTGAGGCAATTCTTAGCAGCTTCTTCAGACATATCAATTTTGGGAGCATGTTGGTTATCAGGTTCGTGCATGGGGCCACAGAATGACTATACATATGGAGTATATAGACATATTGAGTTTCACCTTGTGTGTAGAATTCGTAACCTATATCCTTCCTTTATATTCAAGTTTTATTGCCCTAACAGCCACCATTATAAGTGATAGTCACAAGAACAAATTTGTTCACATTATGATCAGTGGTAATCCTACATACAGACTACAGATTTAGTAGAGATTGTGTATTATGTTGCAAAATCCCAGATTACTCCTTTAAGTTAACAATCCCAAAAGATTACATTTCAACAAGTAGTGACAAGTTGTAATTGATTTGTCTAAATGATTGGATAGGCTGTAGAAGGACTAGTTTGGGTTTAAGACCAAATACGATTGTGCTCTCAATTAAAAAAAATAAAATAAAAAAGGCAGACTGTTCTAGAAACCAAGAATTCTATTATAAGTGATTTGTCCTGTAATTTGTTCTTGATTTCTTCTTGAAAGTTTAAAGGCTTGTTCAAAAAAAAAAAAAAAAAAAAAAAAAAGAGGGGTTCACCAATTGAGTAATGTTATGTCCCTGAAGAATGTTCTAGATTGAAGTTCCAGACAGTATCCAGGTTACATTATAATTATGTGATACTGTAACTTTAAAAAAAAAACACACAATTGCAAACGGCTTGTGTTTTCACTGAGTGGTAACTTCAATGTGAAAAATGCGTTTCTGTTTTTTGCACAATATTACTTTATCAGCTGATATATATATATATTGATGTGTGATAGTGTATTGATGTGTATATATATATACACATACACACACACTCACTCACACTCCCCATGTCCTGAACCGCTTAATCCTACTAGCGTCATGGGAAGCTCAGCCGGCTCTGGGCAAAGGCAGGGTACACCCTGAACAGCTCACCAGATCATTGCAGCGCAAAACACACACAACCATTCACGCTCACATTTACTTATGGGCAATTTGGAATAGCCAGTTGTGCATGTTTTTGACTGTGGGAAGAAACCGGAGTACCTGGAGGAAATCGCCGCAAGCACGGAGAATACATGCAAATTTCAAACAGAAACACCTATCTGGGAATCGAACCCATGACCTCCTTGCTGTGAGGCGGACGTACTAACCACTACGCCACTGTGCCATCTTTATAAATATTTGACTGAGGTTGCTGGATTGGGCTGTTTGTCAGCAAATAAATAACGGGACCACTCCAGTCTTATTCTGCAGCGATATGTTGTGCTGCTTTATTTCTTCTTCAAATTGTATTTTGAAAGGTCACATCAGCAGGCTGGTTTTGGAAAAAATGTTATTTAGATGGCAATTGTGAGGCATCACTATTCACCTCTAGCTGTTTTTTCTTTTTTTTTTATTCCTCCATAGTCTTGGATGGGGGGTGGGGGTTGGGAAATTCCTCAAGGTTTCTTCCTTGGTAGTTGACCTTGACCTTCAGAGTGCTAGCTGTGAAGGTGAAGGTGACGTTGAAATGTCCGAGACGGACAGTGAACATTTGATTAACAAAGTAACCAAGACTGATTTCTGATTTTAATTTTGAACCATGTTGTCAACATTTTTTTATAGAAATACCACTGGATGTTGATTTTAATCTTAAAAGCTATTTTTATTGGTAATCCCGCATCATTCCTCCTCTAATAGTGTCAAATACTTCTGAAATGCTGTGGAGCCAATGATGCAGGACTACAGGATCGTTTCTGTCTTATCATTCCCTTTTCATGGGTTTCATTTTGCTACGCGGATTAATCTATTTAATACTGAGTAATATTTATTATCGATTTTGTATTACTAATGTTTCTTTTTAATATTATTTTTACTGTCCAGTCCTTCCTTCAAATATTGAGTCCTGCTTAGAGTGTAGCAGTTAGAGGATAGAGTTTCTCACACTGTCATTCCATTATATTTGTAAAGAAGAGTTTCAAAGTGTGTTTCATAGCGTATATTATTCTTTTTTTTTTTAAATAGCTGTAAATGCATTACCGTGGTACAAAGCAGGAGAATACAGGAAGGTGTATTACATAGAAGTGATGTGTATATATGGTGTATTTTCATGAGATCAGTGATTATGAGCAAAGATTTTCTCTTACATTTTGTTCGGGGGTGGAAAAAGGCACTGTTCAGAATATATTTCTACATTCCATCATGATTCCTTCTTTTCATTCTGGGATTTCAATGCAAGTACGACGGATGGGTGAGAATAGTAGCACTACGAAGTTGAGAAGAGAAACGGTGTGTGTTTCTGTGTGGATATTTTGTTTAGAAGACACTGAAGGGTTACCTCTCTCTCTTTGCATCTGTCTGTCCCTCATCACCTCTCTCTCTCTCTCTCTCTCTCCCTCTTCCTCTCTCCCTCTCTCCCTCTCTCCATTGTGGACCTGTAGGCTCTTCCCGTGTATTTTTTACCAAGTCCCAATGAGTCGACGGCACCATCTGTGTTTGTGTTTAAGTCTCTGAAAGGATTATAATATATACAACTTGAATATGTTGATGACAGCATATTGTTATCAATGTAGAAGCAGTGTATCGTCTTAAACGTTGCAATTAAAACTCAGTTGGACCAAGAAATCTTTGTCTTTATTTTGTGTGTGTGAGAGAAAGAGCGATATACGATTATAATCAATAATATTGCAGCTGGGAAGCGAAACGTGAATATGTATTTACATTTTGTATTATTGTTACTTGAGCTAATTAAGTAACATTATTTTTTACCCCGTGTTGAAGGATATCAAAGATTTTGCAACAAACTAGTTTCCAGACAAATAAAGATTTCATAGAGGAAAGATTACATAGTTTCTCCAAATATGCTTCAGCACAAACTGAACAATAATCACACTTTGGTATGTAATGCCAGTATGAACCCTTTAGAATGTTATACTTGTCTTCATAAATATGACCTTAAACAAGGTCTGATTTTCCCACAAGCCCTAAAAGTAGATAAAGAGAACCCAGTTAAACTGATGAGACAAAAATATTTTATTTTCATTTATTTATTGAGGAAAATGATCCAATATTACATTTCTGTGAATGGCAAAAGTTTGTGAACCTTTGATTTCAGTCTGTACGTATTCTGTCTTATTGTGGAGTCCAAACACTTTAGCGATGCTTTTGTAACCTTTTCCATCCTGATGAGCATCAACAACCTTTTTTCTGAGGTCCTCAGAAATCTCCTTTGTTCGTACCATGATACACTTCCACAAACATCACATTGTGATAGATCCATGTTCTCCAAATGAAACAGGATACCCACTCACACCTGATTGTCATCCCATTGATTAAAAACACCTGAGTCTTAATTTCACCTTCTAATCCTAGAGGCTCAGAAAACTTGCCACTCACAGATATGTAATAAGGGACCATTTTCCTCAATACATAAATGACAGAGTAAAATTTATTCAACTGGGTTTACTGGGTTCTCTTCGTCTACTTTTAGGACTTGTGTTAAAATCTGATGATGTTTTAGGTCATATTTATGCAGAAATGTATAACATTCTTAAAGGGTTTATAAATTATTAGTAATTAATTCAAGCAAAGCCTCTTCACTCTCTGCGGAGCTTCGGCTACAGACAAGCACCCTTTATCCTCTGCGGACCCTCACACTCCGAACCATGGAATACCCGTCCAATCCCACTTGCTTCACTTCAGTTTCCCAAGAGTGTCGTCGAGTATTCCTCTGTCTGCCTTGATGCCTGTTTCTGGATAGATTCATTGAAGGGCATCCTTCCATAGAGTGTGACCTATCCAACTCAACTTTCTCTTCTTTATTTTGAGAGGCGGGGCAAGCTGTTTGGTTCGGTTCCACGAGTCCTCATTGGATACTCTTTCTTACCATCTTATTCTCAGTACACGTGGGAGGGATCCATTTACAAAGGACTTCACTCTTTTGTTCTAAGACTCCTATCTATCTATCTATCGATCTATCTATCTATCTATCGATCGTCAATTGCATTATGTATATATATATATATAATGCAATTGACTGTTCTATAAAAATTAGGAGTATAAAGTGGCTTTGTACTGTACTATTTATTGATTATACTCTGAAGGTGAGGTGGATGTCTCAGAATATTTCCTGGGATGAAACGTTAAGGAAACTATTCAATTCACTGACATCCACTGACTCATTCTGTCAGGTGAGCTCTGCACACCGAGCCAAGCTAAGCAGTTGCTGGGCTAAAAGCTAACCCTACACATCTAACATAACCATTTAAACACAAGACTCGGAATAATTATGTCATCCTGTGAGCGCGGACCAATCAGATCTCACCATTCTCATATGTAGTATTCTTTTGGCTGCTCCCGTTAGGGGTCACAACACTGGATTATAGTAATAGCAATTCTTTTATGAACATGTGCATTATGAACACAAATATTTCAACAGGAGTTTCCATTAATTCTTTTTTTTTTTGTATAATACAGTCAGAAATAGTCAGAAATATAAAATAATGTCCAAGGAAACTGGAGTACCCAGAGGAGACCCACACAAGCACGGGGAGGACATGCAAACTCCACACAGAAACGTTCGAGCCCAGGAATCAAACCCAGGACCTTTTTGCTGTAAGGTGGACGTGGTAATCACTGTGCTGGCTTCTAATGGGTCTAGTAATCTGAAATTCTGTCATTTTTCCTATTTTCATGTGCTATAGAATAATCCCTTGATATCTTCTTGATATGTTCAGGTTCCGGATCCAGTTTGGTACATACAGTAACGAACCTTGGAATAAATATTATTTTCATGTTTTTGTGTTATAATGCAGTACATTTTGTAAGAAAACACAAGTGGACCCAATACATAAACAGTTCCCAGATATGATCCGTGAATTCTCCTCCGTAAGCAGGTTTGCACAGCTACAGTATATTTGCATGAACTGGAAAAACACACCATGAGCTTTCCATCTCATTCATATTAAACATATGCTAAAACTTCTTCATAGAAGATCACTGATTCAGCACATCTATTCTTTCTTTATTTTTATGATTAAATACCTTTTCCTGGGTAATGTGTCTCATGGTCTAAGATGAGCTGTTTGGTGCTGAACCAGAAATTTCTGAGAAATTAGAGCAGTAGTGGAGATCCCTCATAAGTGCTGAGGAATGTGTGTGGGTGGTCTAGGTGTCCGTCGTTTTGTGGGGACCTAAATCTGTTTACACAGTCACAGTATGAGGACAAAATGCATGTCCCCATAATGTAAATCATTACACTTTGCGACATGTTTTAAGGTCAGGGTAAGGATTAGGATTAGGAAAATAGTGGTTACATTTAAGGTTCAGGTAAGTATCCAGGAAATGAATTTAGATCAATATTTTGTCGCCTGAAGTTATGAAAACCAGACTCTCTGCATTTAAAACAACATAATACTGCAATTTTTTATATGGTGTTGACTTGCTGAACATTCATTAATTCATTTTCCAAGTCGATTAATCCGAATTACGGTTGTGGAGATGTTGGCGCCCATCTCAGATGACTCTGGGCGATGGTGGAGTTCACCCTGAACAGCTTACCAGACCATCGCAAGGAAACACTCCACAAAGAAACTCCCTGAGCCCAAGGAATCAAACCCGGGACCTTCTTGCTACGAGGAAAACGTGCTAACCACTACACCACCAAGCCACCTGACTTGGAGAACGTTTACTTTTATTTGTTTTGTTTTTTAATCCTTTTCTTAAAGCATGTGTTGAAATTAGCTTCAACAAAAGTCAGCTACCTCAAAATATTAGAATATGTTTTTAACTGAACCACCAACCAAGTACATTTTAAGTTGACCTTTAAATTGACATTTTCTATTCTTTATTTTGTATTTTTATTTCTTTTGGAAGTTTGTGAAAGCTTTCTGTGACTCTGTGGTCAACACCGTGAGCAGAAACAAATGTGGACTACATGGAGTTAAATAAAAAAGTTTCCATCATCTATGTCAGAAGACACAGTCAGAAATATTTAAAAATCTAAATAAATCTAATAAAGTTCAAGACACTCACTCACTCATTTTCTGAACCGCTTGATCCTATTATGGCCATGGGGAGGCTGGTGCCTACCTCAGCCAACACTGGGCTAAGGTGGGTTACATCCTGCACTGCTCACCAGACCAGGGCAACACACACAACCATTCACACTCACACTAACACTTAGGTGCAATCTAAAACAGGAAGGAAGGAGAAAACTGGAGTACCCAGAGGAAACCCACACAAGCTCCATACAGAAATGCCCTCGCCAAGGCCGGTATTTGAAACCAGGACCTCCTTGCTGTGAGGTTGACGTGCTAACCACTACACCTCCATTCTGCCAAAAAAGACAACAATCAAAAAAAAATAATTCGAAAGATTAATAAGAATCAGGGGGCAGTGGTGGCCCGGTGGTAGGTTGCTGGCTTAGTGATCTGAAGGTCAGGGGTTCAAGCCCCACTATCACCGGGATGTCACTGCTGTCCCCCCAGTGCAGCTAACTGGGTTATTAAAGGCCAGCCATGTCTCTCACTGTCTGTGGTAAGAGGCAGATATGCTGTCATTTGCAAAGAGGCCACTGGGTTGCCATCAGCGTGTTTCTGCCCCGTGATGGCCTGGTGAGCTGTCCAGGGTGTAGTCTGCCCTCACCCATGGGTGCCGGCCTCCCCGTGACCCTAATTAGGATTAATCAATATTTTAAAAATGAATGGATAAATAAATAAACAGAAACAGTGACAGCAGGATCACTACTTGATTTCATGAAGTCTGTGTTTGATGTGGGTGGCACGGTGGTGTACTGGTTAGTGCCTCACAGCAAGAGGGCCATGTGTTTAAGTCCCAGACTCAGGCATTTCAGTGTAGAAGTTGCATCCACTTTCTGTGCTTGCATGGGTTTCCTCCTGGAATGCCGGTCTCCTCCCACAGTCTAAAGACATCGACATTAGGCTAACTGGCTGCTCCAAATTGTCCCTACGTGTGAGTGTGAATGGTTGGTTGTTTGTGCGGGTGTGTGCGAGTGTTGCCCTGTGACGGTCAGATGAGCTGTTCAGGGTGTACCCTGCCTTCGCCCAGTGCTAGCTGAGATGGACTCCAGGCTCCCTGCGACCCTTGTAGTAGTAGACGGTTCAGTGCAGTTAAACTCCTAATATTTTGGCTGTTGATATATTGCTTGTATATTTTGTTCCTAAAAAACCCTAAAACACTAATCACCCTTTTGTTGATTGAAATATACGAAGAATGAATAAACTTCAGCTCCTTGTGAATCTCCAGTAGTACACTCCAAACAGAATAGCGCGTGCGTTCTCTCGGGGGGCGAGAACCTTTTTTTGGTGAGTCGCAGTGTCTCCTCCCACTTCATGAATATTCATGAGCCGAGCGGCCTGCGTGCCTTGCGTGGTGACGCAATGCAACAACTGCGGGTCCCGATTGCTGCAGCCGCTTGTCATTGTGACGAAGATTGGCACTAAGGTAAGCTGTCACTCAAAATCTTCTTTTTTTGCTCCCTATCAATCAGGCAATCTGGGCTTCGCGCTATAAATGCTCCGGGCGCGTGCATAGTAAGGCGCCTAGCCGAGGGGAGAAGGGTGCTGAAGCGTCGCTTTTACTCTCGTGTTAGGGGGGAAGAAAATACCATGGCGGGGTTTCGGCAGCGATTTTTCTCTGCTGACGGGGAACGAGAGAGAAGCCAGCAAGGCCCTGCTTCTTCTTCTTCTTTTTTTTTAATAAAGATGTTAGTGGAAGTGCGAATGGCGCTAGCCTGTAGGGAGGGATACTCCGCAGTCCCTGCTTTTGATTGATAGGCGATGGGCAGGCTTTTATTTCGGTTAAAGCAACAGAACGAAAGGAGGACATGTTTTGTTTACAACTAGTCGATTATTTTTCCGGATGACTTTTATTATTGTTGTTGTTTACGCCTTAAAAAAACATGTTATCGGTTCAAACCGTTTGAGTAACCATAACAACCAGACACGATTTCTTTCCTTTTTTTATTTAAAAGTAAACTGTTCAGCCGTACCCCCTCCTCTCCCCCTTTTGAACAGTAAAGCTGTTCCCTCAGTGCAGTGTACCGGGGGTTTAGTACTGTACTACACACCAGCCATAAACATCTTCAGAACAAACATGGCGGCGGTGACGGTACAGAAGAAAGAGGAAATGATCAATATAGCACATAGTTACACTATGTTTACCGTGTATTGTGATCCCAAATTACCATTTACCTCCACTATTGGCACTCAGAAGACTGTAGTGGGTAAAATGTAAGAAAACAAAACTAAAGTTGTTTGGGTTGAAACCCCGGCTTTAGGGCAGCCTTGCTAACTGCACTGCTGCAGTCAACACACACACTTCTCTAGAGTAACGATACAACGATAATACTAGTCCGTTATGTCTTCCCCACTTGGTTACTGTGACTTAAGTGACCCTCCAGACCTGAGTCACGTAAATAATCCTGACCGAGCTTCAGCCCAGCTAGCTAACGTTTCCCGAGCACGCGCTGTGCTACATTTAGCCAAGAAACACATTCAGTAGCTTCTGACAGGTTTAGGAAGGTAATGCTGGTACGTCACTTGTTGAAACGCAACATACTCTTGTGTTTTTTTATTCATTTATTTACAGAAATTAAAAGAATGAAACCGTATTAAAAACACTATGTGTGATGTGGATAATGGTTGGAATACGTCTGTGTGCCTCCAGTTGTGAAGTCTGGCGCTAGAATGCTCCTGCGTTGCCAGCAGCAACAGTAACTATGATGACGTCGCCATCGTCAGTGTCCATGGAGGAGTTTGAGGAGAGTCAACAGGTAAGGAGTGACACCTCCATCATCACTGCGTCATCGTCCTCATAGCAACCACGGGACCAATTTCTCATTAATAGGGTGGCTTGGTGGTGGACTCTGGTTCTGATAGTGGTTAGGCTCTCAGAAAGAAGGGCATGGTCTCGAGTCCCCGGCGTTTCTGTTTGGAGTTTGCGGGTTCTCCCCATGCTTGCTCGGGTTTAGTCCCACAGTTCAAAGACATTCCCAGGTAGAACGGGCGGTACCCAACGTGTGAGTGTGAAAGGCTGTGTGTGTGTGTGTGTTGCTCTGTGAATGGTCTGGCCATCGACCCATCGTCGGCTGATATACAGGCTGCATCCTCCCTGTGACCCTATTTGGATTAATTCAAACATTATCATTCTAGTTGTGTAATATATAATCATATAATGTATACAAATGCAACAATATGAAATGAAAGTTATACACACACACACACACACACACACACCTATATATAAATGTGTGTGCGTGTGTATTTGTGTTTGTGTGTGTGTATTTATATGTATATGTGTGTGTGTATATTTATATGTATATATGTGTGTGTAT
>JBCNYG010000009.1:10932930-10953626 GCA_039654305.1 Porochilus rendahli | reverse complement strand
TGTGTGTGTGTGTGTGTGTGTGTGTGTGTGTGTGTGTGTGTGTGTGTGTATGTGTATGTGTGTGTGTGTGTGTGTGTGGTGGTCTGAAAACCAATCCAACTGTAGTCAGCTGGTATTTCCAGGTACTTAACAGTTTTATAGAACCCCTAGCAAAAACTATGGAGTCACCTCACCTTGAGGATGTTCATTCAGCTCTTTCACTTTGTAGTAAAACAAAAAACACAGAGGTGACAAAAACTTTTTTTGGTCTAAAAGTTGTACATTTTTGTTTAGCAAAATATACATCAACTCAATTAAAAAAAATTAATTGATGCTTATTTAAAAAAAATCAATCCTAACCAGAATGTATACTACTAAAGCAGTGGTGGCTCAGTGGTTCAAGTCTCAGCACCACCAAGCTACCACTGTTTGGCCCTTGATCATGTAAGTCGCTCTGGATAAGGGCGTCTGCCAAATGCCATAAATGTAAAATGTGAAACAGTTGTGACAGAACCCATCCCCCCCACAAAAAAACACCTTCAGAATTAAAAAGTAATACATTTATATATATATAATATATATAAATGCCAATTTCCACTCGCCAGTTAGTTTTTGAAAGAACAACAGGGAGCCTGCCAATATAAACTCCATACACAAAGTATATATATATATATAATTTTTTATTTTTAGAAGAATAGAGTAGCCAACTCAAAGCACCTCTCGATTTTGGACTTCTGATTTGAAAACCGTATTTCTCCTCGCAATGAAGTTGACAGTGTTTAAGAGGCCTATAATTTGGTGAACGCTAATAGTGATGTAACTATTTCACTGTAAAGTGTTTAAATAATCATGATTTAAAAATGACCCTCAAAATTATTTTAAATGATTTTAAAAAGCTCTATTTTGTTTTAAGTTGTATAGAGGGACTCACAGTACAGCTGTCAGTCAGAGGTTCACCATTTCACTTCTACAAGTGCTGCTGACTCAAAAGTTACATTTTCCTCCGTTTTGATGTAAAATTTATTGGTGTAGAGTGAAAATTATGGGAGTAGGAGTCAAAAAGTCATTTTGACCATGGAATTCTGTCTTCAGTGTATAAGTTTTAAATATTGCACCACGTTTCTATGTGAAAGTATGGTTTCTTGGCGAGGTGCCAAAGAGAGGTGAGTGTTGACCTCTTCCCATTCATTTCAATGGTATTTTTGGTGTTGTTTTTGGCTAATTCTGTCACGAAACACCAATAAAAGTAACTGCACACTTTGCGGTACCGAGACAGATGTTTTGATATATACATTGCACGTGTGTACTTTGCCATTCGGGCATCTGTTAGCTCATATGTATGAAGGGGCAGATAGCGTTTTATCTCCAAGTGTGCTATGCTTCCCCCAAATACCGAAAATAAAATTGTAAAATAACTGTTATCTGCCAGTTCACAGTCAAGGAATAATAAAAAAAAAAACTTAGCTTTGAAAAGACCTATTCATTGGTCTTATCTGTACAAAACAGAGTAGCTTTTCATTCATGGCCCTTTGATATACTTTTTATATTTTGGTGTTAATGATCTTGATGCTTTAGAGTGAAGTTGCAGTATATATATTCACAGATGTACATTTATGTTCAGATTTTACCACCCAGGTTTTCAGGGAGTTATTATAAAATTGTCTGGCCTAGTTGCGCTCTTGGATCTCCCAGAACGAGCTAGAACTTGCTGGGGTGAGGAACGCCAGGGTTTTCCCTCCAAGACCTGTTGCCTCTGTGTGCAGACCTAAGTTTTAAAACTTGCAAAACAAACCTGATTCTAAGGCAATATGTTTTGTACTGTTATGTAATAACAATATGAAATAAAAAAACAGCAGAAAGAGTATTAAGAGCATACAAGTCTAAAACTATTAGCAGAGCTTCTGTACGGTGCGCCATAGTGTTGTCCCATGTCCATCCAACATCCATGCATGCCCACTACACTAAATGCTGATTGGCTGTTATGTATTGCTGACATATATGAGTATGGGAAACTTAAAAACAAACAAACCAAGAAAACCCCACACAGATTTATTATTAATAACTAAATGAAACCAAAATTAAACCCATGTATGCATAAATGGAAACTTCAACTAATAATACAGGTGATACCAAGTCTCTAAACCCAAACATGCACACTTATCACTAGAGACATGCTGTATCTCCGAAGCGCCGCTTTTAAACAATCTCTAATTTGCTTTTAGTTGGACCCTTCAGCTGCTTTAAAAAGGACACTTAAACCCTCAAGAGTACGAAAAGCCTTTTGTTAAATTGAAATAAAAATGTCTAGCAAAAAGTGTGTGTGTGTGAACCTCATGTCCACCCTTAGGCTCTTATCCTTGCATATAAGCACCCCCTTTTGTTCCGCCCTTTTCTCGTTGCGGTTCTGCAGATGAAAGATATGTTGTTTTTCTTTTTCAAGGATTATCAAATGGAGGACCTTCTAGCATCATCATCACGTCATACAACACAGTACTGCATTTGAATTTGTCCCATATCTCCTCTCGCTCTCTCTCTCTCTCTTTTTATCTCTCTCTATGTATCTTCTGCCTAGATGCAGGAGGAGGAGCAGTCCATGGGAGAGACAGATGAAAGGTTGGAAGAAGAAGAGGAGCGAGAGGAGGAGGAGGAGGAGGAGGAGAGTGGCCTGGTGTCAGCCGACCCGCAAACTCCCATGGAAGCCCAAAAAGCCGCCATCTATAGGTAAAACTCTCGTCTCACTTTCTCTCTTTCTATCACGCTGTCATAATTTTTAGTTCACTCTGAGGTGTGTGTGTGTGTGCACCCTTCAGGCACCCCCTGTTCCCCCTGTTGGCACTTTTGTTCGAGAAGTGTGAGCAATCCACACAGCGTTCTGAGTGTGTGACGTCGGCCAGCTTCGATCTGGACATCCAGAACTTTGTGCGGAGTCAGGATAAAGAGAGCAAATCCTTCTTCAGTGACGACCCTGAGCTCGACAGCCTGGTAAGGAAGCTTCTTATGACCCTCCATCTCCCCAATTTCTCCTGAATGATGGCTAAAAGCTATATGTTATATATCATTATTGCCATATTGGATTTGTGCTTGTGATAGGTTGGAATAATATATTTCACTATCATAAGGTAAGTGTGATATTTATTAATATGTGATCTGGCAAAGTAATTTGGTCTGAATGACCAAAGATTGAAAAATGATTTAGTGGCAGGGTTGAAAGGAGGGGACTGTAAGCTTTATACAATGGTGAAGTTATGAACGTTTTAAGAGTGTTGGATTGCGTCAGTCATTCTGAAGAAAAACAGAGATTTTTTTTTGGTTTTTAATGTTCTTTTTTTTTTAAAGATTGTCAGTATGACTGACAAAGTAGTTCATGTGGGATTTTCTGTTAGTGATGAGCAGCAAACTTTCTTCATGCGGTGCCAAAATCACATGCGGGCGGTGACAAGAAACTAAACGTCTAGTTGTCTATATATAAAATTTTGAGTCGATTTTCTGTAGAACAGTGCTCGATACTTCGAAGTAGAGCTAAATATATGGAGCTATATATATTTATATATATATATACACACACACATTTTACCAGATCGGGTCACATATAGCAGCAAATAGCATTTTTTGTCGATGTCATGTAACAGTAATGTAAGGAAAGGAAAGGAAAAATAAAGCAATATTTATTATAATTAAATATTGTTCCACAGAATAATATTGAAATGTAATGTGTTAGGTTGTATAATATGATCCTATTTCATTCGATGTTTTATTAAGCTATAAATTAGTTTTGCATTAATAGTGGAGCATAAAGTTTTTAAAACTTGAGCAACAAGACAACAACTTTTATGATGAAATCATGATGAAAAAAAAGTGTTTTTTGCTGTTAGGTGATGAGATAAAACGGCCCAGTCATTATTTGCTGTTGTACGGCTTTATAGAACACCCTCTTATTGTCTATCTTGGTGTTTTCTTAGACAGAACTAGAAGCACTCAGAATGTAATGAAGAGTCAGCCACTTAGGAATTACATGTTATTCTCTGAGGTTCCAGTAGAGAACATTATCACTGAAACAGCTGCCAAAGGCTGAAATATGAACTTGGGCTGCAATGCACTGTCACTGTAGATACTAATGGAGCCTGTGTACTTTATAATGATTTGAAACAGATGGTGAAGGCGATTCAGGTGCTGCGTATCCACCTGCTGGAGTTGGAGAAAGTGAGCGACTTGTGTAAAGACTTCTGCAGCCGCTACATCGCCTGTCTGAAGACTAAGATGAACAGTGAGACTCTACTAAGCAGCACTGATCCAGCCAGTCCGTACTCGCCTACACAGGCTCAGGTACACACACAAACAGTTCACTGGAATTTATAGACATTAGTCATTAATTCTGAAGAAACCTTGGTAATATACAAAGCTTATCAAATGCACACATCTCTTCAGTGCTCATTTAAAAGCCCCCACCTCCCAGATTTATAGACATGCATTGCCATGGCAACAACACACACAAAAAAAACATGCCCCTCCACCCAATCAGCAACAGGGTAAGTTTGAGGTGGTCATGTGCACTCGGTTTCTGATTGGTTGGAATAGTGTTGTGGGGTTCACACCAAGCCACTTTATTTGTGTGGACCAAGTGCACCAGATTTTTTTCCAGAGCAAACACACAGAACAGACAGAAAGTGAGTTGTGAAGAGGGAGCTGTTCAATTTGAAAAAGTGTATTGGATAAGAATCAGTGACTACATCTATAATCATGTCTATTACATGTATGTGCATTTCATATTTTTATGAACTATAAATATATTTTGGGGTGAAAACTGAAAGGCACACAAGACTATATAAACAAAGTAGTGCAAATAGGACGAAGTAGCAAATTAGTACAAACTACCTCTTTAAGGTTTAAGCATCTGATTATTCAGTGTGGTGTTTAAAATGTGTGTGTGTGTGTGTGTGTGTGTGTGCGGTTGTGTGTGCTTATGGTTGTATTCTAGACTCCAAGCTCTTTCTCTGGGACTGTGAGTCCTCAAGGTATTGTAGTACCAACATCTGCCTTACAGCAGGGCAGCCTCACTGTAACAGCAGTAAACCCCACACAGGTGGTGTCAGGTATGTTTTTGAGCAGACACACTGCTGCCTTGACAAGATTTGATACTTTATACTGTGATGCATTTTCTTTCTTTCTATCTCTCTTTCCATCTATGTGTTAATGTGTGTGTACCCAGGTGGCACAGTATATCAGCCTGTAACTGTTGTGACTCCACAAGGCCAGGTGGTTACCCAGGCCCTCTCACCTGGAACGATCCGCATCCAGAACTCACAGGTGACACACACACAGCATTTCTATAAATCTATAAACATATGACCCTAATTTCCACCACCACATTCCTTGAGCAGGTGCTGAGTTATATAAGGTAAGAGATGTTTTGAGGCTTTTAGCTGGTTATTGAATGTGTGTAGCTGATCTAAGATAATTTTGGTGGCATTAAAGGACCAAAGCATTAGAGTAAACCACTCATTTTCACACGTTCATCCTGTTATTATAAATCTCTGATAACTTGGAAAGGATCCCTTGTCAACATTCAACACATGTAGTCAATTATTATACAGATGTTTTGTGATGTTTACAAAAGCAAAAGTCACACAGAATTCAGGAAAAAGTAACAAATCTAAAAGAAGTGTGTAAAGCTCTGCGGGTGGGATGTTACAAGGTGGGGGGGACACAAAATCAGAAGGCGATGGTCACAGAGGGACACAGGAGGGACATGCAGTACACTACACTTGATCTTAGCCCAAAGGGAGGTACATGGGATCCGGACAATAGTGGAGTGGCACTAAGACTATTGCATGGCACATCCCATAATATGCTTTTGACCTTTCTAAAAAAAGACACTTATAATAACATGATTACCCTGTTAGTAATAAAAACAGGCAGTTGATTTTGAAATGGATTATTGCCCCATAGGATTGCAGAACATCCTGGACTTTTAATGTCATTTTAATTTAAATGTAAAATATATTTATGTTCCCCGTTGTGGTGTTGGTCTAAGCATGGAAATAGGAACTTTTTTCAGCTTGGTGTGTTCAGGTGACCATAGTGGGGGGAAAACATGGTTGCCCCATCATGGCTTGGATTAAGCTGAAGTAAAGAGTGCTTTAAATTCTCTCGTCAAGTGATATTTTATTTACTGCTAACAGTGTGAACAGCCATGTTGGCATGATGTCATATTCTGAAATCAGGGTTTAGGAGATCTTTCCGACTTTTAAAATTGAGGGGGTGCATTCTTTTTTTTTGACAGAGGTCAAAAATTCTCAGTTACAAGCATTGGTTGGATGCTTCCAATTTGATTTGCATTGTGGTTCTGTAAGTATCACGGTCCACCGCCGCCTTACAATTTTAAACCAAGAAGGTTGAGTCTTACTTCTAAAGCTTTCAATCTTGAAAGCTTTATTTGAGAGCTGGACAGCTGAATTAAACATGAGTTACGCTCTTCATAGAGTATTATTTTTTTCCCTCAGAAACCAAGGATAGCATTTAAACAATACAAATTTCTTTTTTTAAAAGACAATGGAAAAAATGGCTTTTGGAGCCAGTTTAGTGATACATGAATCATCACATAAAAGAATTGCAGTACATTACTGAATCAATTTTCCCTCCATCTCTAGATCTATTAATCCAGGTTCCAGCACTGTCACAACACAACATGTGACTTCAGTCATGTACAGTCTTAGATTCACACACTTGGTACCACCTATACACATTCATTTTCACTTATACACTTCTACCACTTGCACAGACATAAACACACCATCTGTACCACAGTATGATGACTCTGTATGTGTTTCCTCAGCTTCAGTTGCAGCTGAACCAGGATCTCAGCTTTCTGGGTCAAGATGAAAACTCGTCTAAAACCAAGCGGGGAATTCTGCCCAAGCACGCCACCAGCATCATGCGTTCCTGGCTCTTCCAGCACATCGGGGTGAGGAAATGCATTCGCACATTTAGTTGGGAATTTGAAATTTAGACAAATAGGGAAAAAGTCAGTTTTTTTTTATTGTATCATCAACCTATAAATGACTGGTGGAGCAAAAACTCATGTTCAATGACCTTTCACCTGGTACGAACTGGCATATATCATGTCAGATCCTTATTGTTGTATAATAGGTATAGGTATAATTGAAGACGAAGTTGAACTTGTAATTATATAATTAGATTGCAGCAGTAGACCTTATTAAATCAGGCTTAGGGGTAATGTTAGGGTTGCTGCTGTTTTATTGATTTACTTTAATCATCATGTTGGTGAGTCATTTTATTAATTTCATCATTTTGTTTATTTGGCTTGGAAGTAAAATGTATGAGGTTTATCTTATGATTATTATAGTAGTTATACAATAGATTCAGAGTAAGAAATAATACATTTAGCAGTAGAGTTTGCATGTTCTCCCTGTGCTTATGTGAGGATCCTCTGGGTACTTTGGTTTCCTCCCACAGTCCAAAGACATGCTCATTAAGCTTAATCGCTGTTCAAAAACCACCCTAGGTTTGATTGTGAATGTGTGTGTGTTGCCCTGTGAGGGTGCAGCGAGCTGTTTAGGGTGTACTCCGCTGTTGCCCAGTGTCAGCTAAGATAGGTACAAGCCTCCCTGCAGCCCTAGTAGGATTAAGTGGTTTAGCGAGTGAGTGGGTGGTGAGATTTACGAATATATGATATTTTTGTGCGCTGTGCTTACACTAAAACAGTAAGTTTTCTACTAAATTAAAAATAAAGTTTGTATGTAAAGTGTAAAATAAATATATTTATATTTATTTAATTTATTTTTTTTGTTTGTTTTGTTTTGTTTTTTTTGTTTTTTGGCACATCCAACCTCATCTGGCATTAAACAAGCTGATCAGATAGTAGGTCATGACTGGCTGTAGAAAGAAAGAAGAAAGAGTGTTTAGAAAGGATTGAGAAGGGGATGACAGACACATGATGGCTGGAAGCAGGCATTCACTCATGGCTGTACATCATGCACACACACACGCGCGTCAGCTCCCTCATCTGACTAGATGGTTGACGTAGCTATTCAAAGGTCATCTGTGATGAGGAGATCAGGCATCCGAGGCGTGGAGTGTCATTCTTACAGTAAGACGTTGTTCTAACGAGACTCTGGCTTTTGTAGGTCATAACACACCGCTCTGATTTTTAACAAGTTAATGAGGCAAACATTTCAGGTGCACACCCGATTAGAAATATCCACAAATCCGTGTCTTGTCCTTCATTCAAAAGCAGAAAAAAGTTAATCATTCACATTAAAGTGAAATTAATCCCAAACATAATGAAAGCATAAATCATCAAAATTGTATACATCATAATCTGCTTAATCTTGGGTCGTTTCTTGAATCTGGAAACGTCCAAATTCATCCACTCGTACTTGACAGCCTCCCAAAGTCCAGTGGTGTTATTAAGCTTTCGTCCAAATAATTTATGTTGGATGCATGTACAGATGTTCTCTATTGGGTTCAAATCTGGAGTCTGTCCCGGCCAAGAGGAGCTTGATGCCATTCTTGTCCAGCCAAGCTTTAGTGGCCTTGGCGGTGTGTGCTGGGGCTTTTACTAATAATAATGTAATAATAAAGTATGCGATGGTAAACATGGAATTATTTGCATATGAACAAACAGTGGGTTATACCATACATTCATCTAAATGAGCTGCTGTTTGTCTAATATATGTGAACACAAACTTGTATTATGAGTATTATGAGTCTTCTCAAACAGGCTAATGTAAACTATAAAAAAAAAGATCTCAGCAGGTCCTAACTTCAAAAATAAATGTAAAACCACCTCATAATGAAAATATACATATGTTCATGTATAAGAGGAGAGTTTGGAAGGCTTTCCTTTCATTTCACTTTAGCTTCTAAGTGTATAAATATTTGCCTTGCAGCATCCATATCCTACAGAAGAAGAGAAGAAGCAGATTGCCCTGCAGACTAACCTTACCCTGCTGCAAGTCAACAACTGGTGAGACAACGTCACTGATCACAAGATCACAACAGGTCTTTAGTAGCAATGGAAGCAAATAGAATAACATCAATTATGACCAACCTTGCAGCATGATGATTAGGATTTTCACTGCTAATAATGGAAAAATTTCTGTGCAACTTAAATATATATGAAAAATCCCCCATTACTGTCCTTCACATAGAGAACACCTTTTATACTGGACTGCTATGCTCTCTTAGAGACTTCCTCTGGTGCGATCCTTATAGCATCCTGTCCTTTTTATTTCTTGTGCATTTAAATCATCTCTTGTTAATGCACTATGAAGTGAATGAGTTTGTGGCAATCATGCAAGAACATCAGAAATTACTTTGTGCAAGACTACTGTTCGTAAAACCCAGTTTGAACTAAAATTACAGCACGGGCAAGTATTTCTCTGATGTTAAGGTCCTCAAATTTTGTAAAACTCTGCTATTCATGACATCCAACTATAGTGCACATGCATTTTATGCTCTGTCATAATAAACATTCAATAAATGCAGACTGAAGATTTCTTTTTGTAAAAGCATAAAAATCCACAAACAGCAATGTAAGTATTACATATTTGTTTAAAAAAAAATAATCAAGCCTTGTATTAAAGTCATGTGACTTTTCAGCTTAGTTTATAATTACAACAACCACAGAAATTGTAATTACCTCCACCACATAACTGAGTTTTCGGCAGAGATATTGTAATCAGTGCCATGTGTCAGTTTGTGTGAACAAACTCTTGTTCTTGATTTTCATTAAAATTGGTGGGAACACTACCCTACCCGAGCCAGTAAAATGATTTGTTTTTGCAATTCCAAAGGTCAAAGTCACAGATTTTTGAGGATTGATCACTTATAACTTTGAAACAAGTACTGATAGACATGATCGTACTATGGAGCACTAATAGGGTGTCGTACACTATATGATTTCCATATACCATAATAGGGACAATTTGCTACATTATCCATGCTGTATGCTGGAGGTGTCTTGCACTCTATGACTGTCCCTGTAGTTTTCCCTAGCTGATCATTTATGTTCATTTAAAACTTCATCTCTGATCTCTTAGGTTCATAAACGCTCGAAGGCGGATCCTGCAGCCCATGTTGGATGCCAGTTCATCAGAGGCTCCAAAGAATAAGAAGAAAACACCACAGAGCCGCCCGTTGCAGCGCTTCTGGCCAGACTCCCTCGCATCCACGGTTTCCCAGCAACAGGTTACCATGGAAGATGGTATGTTTAATTGTGTAGTTTTTTATATAAATAAACAACTAGAGTTGTTGTGGTCTTGTAGAAGTGAATCAATAATTTAAGTCATAAACTAATGGAATACCCATCATTTAAAGGAGCTATTTGTAATTTTTAAAATGGTAATACATCTTAGAAAGGCTTTGATTCACAATATTTACATGGTTCGGGTTAGGGTTTTTTGTTTAATTTCTGATTGCAGTTTAGATTTTTCTGGCCCTGAAATTAGCTTAATCTAAAAGGGGACCCATGAGAAGTGAGTTGGTTTAATATAAAAGGGGGGTCAGTTGCAGGAAAGGGGCTTATTAGTGGTTTCTGTGCGTGTGTGTGTGTGTATACAGATTGACTCTCAGGTAGCAAAATAAGGTAAAAATACAAACTGCTCCTTTAATTCACCCCACTGAAGTGCACAAAATATGACTTAACATTAGTTAGTACAGGGTTTTTTTTGTCGATGTGCCCAGGTACCATGGTATCAGTCAGCATGGTAGGAGAGGACGGGCTGCACACGCTGACATCGGATGGCGCAACGCTGGCCATGCAGCAAGTGATGATGGGAGGCCACAGTGAGGATGATGAAGACGACGATGAAGAAGATGAAGAGGACAGTCTGTCCCACTCCGACATGGCCAGGCTAGGTCTGGAAACCAGCGACTCACTGTAGGAATGAGAAATTAGTTTTACACACACACACCCACACACACACACACACTCTGCCAGGAATGTTGAGAGACACGTTAAAGGATATTGTTAAAGAGATCTTGTTTTAAAAAATGAGGGGGGAAAACGAAGGAACAACACAGAAAATGAAAGGAGAAAGACATTTTCTCACTGTGTGCGGTCAAGTGCATGGTCATGTACTGTCTTGGTCACATTACGGATGATCAGGTTGTCAGACATCCTGATGATTAATTGATTGGAAGGCTCAAAGCCATACACACCAAAAATTGCAGCTCATGTGTACACACATGTACATATGTACACACACACACACTCAGACGCACGCAATGATAAGCACAATCGTACAACATGTCCGGGGTTTCTTGCACAGTGAGGATATGCATCGGTTTCATTTCAAAAACTTGTGTGTTTTTTTTTGTTGTTGTTTGTTTACTTGTTTGTCTGTTCAGCAGCACAAAGGAAACCTCATGCACTTTTTAGTATGTTACTGTAAACAGCCATGTTGAAAACAGCCAAAAGAAAAGAGAATGCTTAGGTTAATGCTGGATGATTGGGCTTTCCCTGTCCTCGTCTCTTTGAATGAGATGGTGTCTCTTGCATGCCTATGTTTGTGTTGTTTTCAGGCACCACAGAAGAAGAAACTATTTTTATATTTACACTGCTGAAGAATTGGTGCCCCTTTGCTTTGGCTCAGTTTTGCTGTGTTTTTGGTAAAGGACAATTTATGTTGGCGATGACAAAGTCACTTTTTTTGATATGATGGCCCAGTTTCGGGGGAATTTTGATAAAGTCTAATACCTGAAAATACAAAGAAAGAGCTTTTGCTATGGTGATAAGTAGTAAAATAAAATGAATAAAAAAATACAAGGCCTTACATGTTTCATTTTATGAATTGAAACAGGCCTCATTTTTGTCTAATTAAACTGACCAGCACTTCTGCAATTCTACAGGAAAACAAACACGCATTAACATTGACAGTTAATCAATTATAAGGCCGGATTAAAAAATGTTTCAGTTTCTCATCAGAACTTTTTGAAAACCTAAATGAGGCAAAAGTGTTGGGTTTTTTTTGTATTTTTTTTTAAATAGAGAAATGTGGTGACTGTCGAAGCCCAAAAGCTTTTAAAGCTAAATGTGGCTGTAATGTAGTGACAACCCACCCTAGATGATCAGTCTTTTACATGTACAGTACATTTAACATGTATTAAGCTCTGAACAACTGTCTACAGAACAGCAGCCTTGCCAGTTCAATTCAATCTCATAATCACATTCACAGTATCGAACACTGAATCGCCTCCTGTCTTCTTTTTACGTTGTGTGAGGCTTTTTCTGAGTTTTTTTTTTTTTTTTTTACAGAAATTTTTATCCAGCCTTATTCCCTTTTCACTCTGAGTTAGAATACTGTTTTTACACACCGTTGTCGGGTTCTCCTTTCAGAACCACATGCTTATGCAGTTTATGAATGTAAATATGCAGTACAGTTAATCCTAAATCGGGATTTGTGCACTACTCCATGCCCACTACCTTTCCAATCAAAAAATATAATTTTAAATGCACAAAGTAATCCTACCTGGGTATTCCAGTTTCCTCACACTGTTCAAAGACATGCACATTAGTCTAATTGGATGTTGACTGTATTGGATGTTGGATGTAGCCTCCCTGCGACCCTTAGCGGATTAAGCGGTTTAAACAAATTAGTGAGATGAGCCATTTGTAATTTTAGGACCCACTGCTGCCCCTGAGGTGAATTGTAATTGCAGTGAAAACACTGATTCTTCTAAGTCGCCTTTTGAGGAAAAAGGTGAAAAGTTAGGCTCCAGTGGGAGGGGGCGGGGCTTATTTTTCAGGGCCAGAAAATCCGTAAACCAAAACCTTTAACATAGAAATACTGTGATGTAACACATGTAAATTTTTTCTAAGGTAGCATCCTTAGTATTTTGTAGTTTATACGCCTAGCAATGACTTACAGATTACAAATGGATCCTTTAAATGTGTTCTGAGAAATCCAGTAGAGAGAAAAGAGCAAACTTTCAGTGTAACTCGCTTTTTCTGACTGCTTTATGTTCCATATAGTACATGTAAATCCTTTCTCAAAATGAAGACAAAAGACATTGATAACAAAATGTTATAAGTTTAACAGCAAATCTACAATCCATAATAATAACAATTAGTATTTTTTAAATGCATGTGCATTCCATGCTTCAAGAAAAAGGAAACACCCATCTGCTCTAGGTTGCTTCTTGTCCCTTTAATTCTGAAGGGTCTGTAATGGAGGTAGGGAAACCTGTCAGTGGTGTGATTAAAAACAGAATTCCAACCCATGGTACTTTTTTTTTTTTAAATGTTATATAAGAAGCGGAAGCTGAGAACATTTCATTACTCACATCATACACAGTCCATTACAGATAGATTTAATTAAGGCCTTTGATTACAACCACAATCACCATTTCTATATTTATCTCCGTTATGGCAGTGGAACATTTACAAGCCGTCATTTTGGCCTCCGTAAACATTTTTTCCCATCACAGCCAAGCTGAGACAATTAGTGTTTTGAGTATGTAAAGATTTATTGCATGGGTTTGTACTTTATTGCTGTAAAGAAATAAAAACACTATTATTTCCAAGCATTGTTATACTTTACAGTAGAAATCATGTAGGCCTGCAGTGTGAAGTTGCACAATGTAAACTATTAAGTAAAAAAAAATAATAATAAAAAATGTAGAGTCGGCCACTTGAATTTCATAAGTCCTTCACTCCTGGTATGCTCCTCATCATTTTCAGTAAAACTGTAGCTGATCTATTTTGTTGTTGTTATTGTTGTCCTTTTTTTTTTCTTTTTTCTTTTTTGAAAAGCATTTTGCCAAATTGTAACATTTTCTTTTCACAAATCCATCCATTATAAAGTATGAGCTCTTGTAGCTTTTGGCTTTCAATTTTTTTTCTTCTTTTTTTCTGTTTTCTCTAAAGCTTACTTCTGAGAGACTGAATTTGTTAAGTTTTGCATGGTGGGTTTCCACATGCTGCATGTTTCCCTTCAAGCTTTATTAACCTGAACACCTCACCTGAATATGCTAATGTGATGCTAACAGGACTTGGCTAACAACAAATGAGTATGATTTACATGGGCATAATGCTAATGTGCTCCAAATAGCCTTGATTTATGATTAGAAACATTTTTTCAGGTGAAATATTCATTTAAAAATGGAACTCTTTTTAAGCTACTCGAGCTGCTTTTCACACTCGCACTCATGTTTGCCTTTCTCTGTTTTATAATAAACTGAAAAATTGAGTAAAGAGCCTTTGCTCCTTGTTTGTTTTGATGTTTTATGTCTGCTGATAAAGCAGGAGAAATAATTTAAAGTATGTCAGAAAATACTTTTTATGCTTGTAAGAATTTTTTTTTTTAATGTCTTGGTTTACACCATATTGGAAAATTTATAATGGTACATAGCTATACTTAAAAATCAGTTATTAACGGTGCGGCAGGTATCAGTGGACCACCGCCTGATCGGTGATCGGCTTGACAAATGATTGAGCGTGAGTGAGTATATCATGTATTTTTTATACATAATAGTATTCTGTTGTCATTTTAATTCATGCATTTTCTCAAGTTACACTATCATCCCGAGATAGCAAACCAATCAGATTATGCCATTCCTGTGTTGTACATATTAATCACCCCTATGCTTGCTGGTTACTGAAATGCTAGCTATTATTAGTATAGAGGCTAGCTAGCTAACTGTACAGTATAACACAGTTTATTATGTCTTTAATAAGATTAGATTTTTAATATGCTTGCCCAATTTCTCATTTTGGTTGCCTGAAAATTTAATTCCAAGGCTATATGATAACTATTGCAAATCACATGTAAAGTATGATTAGCTTGCTAACTCACAGTAACATAGTGGAATTTTACTCCTTTCAGAGGTGGCTGGGGTGGATTGAAACACTTGATATAATGGAAACATAGCTGTCTTTAATCATGTGTTCACATCTTTAAAAATATCTTATAACTTATGGAATGAATTAGCCAAACATCGATTAATGACTCCAGTACTTTGAACTGTTAATGAGCTTTCTTGCCTCACTAATAATGACATTATTTATAACAACGTCTTTTCTTGAAACTGCGACGCCGTATCTATTTACAAAGTCCCTTAATGACATGTTCATTAAGTTTTATTTTAGTTCCTAACACAAATACTAATAAGCATTTTTAGCACTTCAGCTATGGGAGCGAAAAGAGCAGTTTAAAAATAAATCGAGACAAATGTGGATGTATTAATAAATATATAAATATAACCTTCTCTTAAACAATTTCAGGAGTTTAAACATGTGCTAATGCTCCTGGATGTGTGACAGCACAGAGCAAAACAGTCATTATTCTCCTAAACTATACAAAGTGTGATTATGCCTGAGTGTAGCTTGTGTACCAGTTCTGTGAAATAGATCTGAATCCATTCTAAGTAGATGATGAATTGTATTCAGTGGTCCATGCAGGAATGATCTTCAAACAGTTTGTTCCTCTTCTTTCTAAGGGAAGGGGACAAAAAAGGGAATACTTCAGCATACAGTATTTTTTGGGCTTTGGTCAGAGCAGTTGTTGAAGGTGGCAGAGGTGTTGAATGTTTCACTGTAGATAAGGGCCGTCTTCACTTCTGCTAGGTCTAGAACTGGGAGCCACTCAGCTGCAATGGAATCAGATGGCTGCTTCCTGGAGTGGCTGGCTAACTGATTAGCTGGTCATAGCAGAAGAGATAACTGGCTATGACAAAACATGGCTGGCTATTGGTGGCTAAAGTTAAAAACGTAAAGGATATATATTTTGGCTGCATACACAAAATTGTACATACTCTAAATACATGTGAAGGTTGCCACCATCTCATCAAAGACTATTTCACTTGTTGTAGCAAGTTGAGACAAAACATTGAACACCCATCGGAATGGCGGATTTTAGTCCTTGGTAATATGGCGGCCACCAAAGGCAGTCCTGCGAGGGTTTGGACTTGTGTTTACGTTAGGATCAACAGTGACATCAAGTTTATATCAGAGGCAATAATATTAATAATTTTTCCAACAAATAAGTGATTTTGGTGGCCTTACGAGACAGAGCGCAGGATTAGTTAGGTCTGCTAACCTAATTATTCAAGGAATATTGGAGTGTTTGTTAAACTAAGTCTTTATTTAAAGAGGCATTTCAAATGGAAATTGGATCACGGATTTCTTTCAACACGGCATGTTTCTGACATTGACATGTTTCTTTAGGAAGAATATCACAAACAAATAGAAAAACCAAAAAGACAAAAAAATAGATAAATAATAAAAATAACAAACAAAGTAAATAAACACAGCAAACAAAAAAGGCATAATAAACACAATACAAACCAGCCTCCCCTTAACCCACCCTAGGAGTGCATTGCTACTTGGCTTTCTTGATTGGTTTCTCTATCAAGATAAGAGACCACAGGTTGCCAAATTTTCTCAAAATTCCTAAGATTATCTTTCAAGATAAACCTGATTCTATCCAGCCTGCCAGCCAGATTCCTAGAATTATTAAAATAGGATCTGGTTCTATCACAACTTCAAATATCATGAAAAACAAATGGAATATTTCAAACCAGTACTCTTGTAATTTAGGACACAGGGCATAGCTGTTTGATATGGTAGCCTCCAAGGATTCACATTTCTTTCACAGAGGTGATACTTCTGGGCAGCTTTCGTGGATGTACTCAACTCTCTTCCCACACAGTTGGGGGTGGGATCACGGATCAATTTTAACACAGACTTATCAGGCTTTTTTCCCCCTTTCTTTCTCTTTTGCCCTCAACATCCTAAACATCTTTTTTTTTTTGTTTACACACATAATTCTCACATTATTGGTGCCTGCCCAGATGGATTGTTTTGGAGTGATCACACTTGTGAATGGCCCAGGTACAAAAAATAAACAAGAAAAAGATGTACCCATGAAAATGGAATTATGGGATCACCCAGGCAGTACAAATGGTGCAGAGTACTATTTGCTGCAAATGAAAAAGTGGTAACGGATTCAGAATTATTTATACGCATATGCACTAAAAAGACAACAACCATTGTATGCATAACTCATGGAGTGAAATTGTGATGAATATATAATAATGATTTAACTGAAATGAGCTGGAAATGGAGCAGACAGGTACTCGGTCAGCTTGTTTTCCAAGCATGGGATTGAGTATTTCAGGAATATCTGATCTGAGAGATTCTTGTATGATACTACCAAGAGTGGGTTTACACAGAATGCTGGAAAAAACGATTGGTTTCAGATTGGTTTGAGCTAACAGAAAAGGTTATAATATTATAGGTTATTAAAGGTTATAATATAATAACAGTTGTGTCCAACTGAGTCAAGTAGACAGTAATATAAAAGTTAGAATCCTACCTTACCAGTAGAGAAGAAATCCAGGATACAACTTAATCCAGGATAGAACCTAAAGCACACTCCCACATATTGGAGCTATAGGAATAGGTTCCGTCCATCACACTTTAGTTTCTGGACATTTATTTGTCACTGTCAGAAGCTCGGGCTTTCATACTTGATATGGCTCACTACTATGAGTGCTAGGATGAGTTTGTGTTTGACTGACCTTGACCTACTTTTCAAGTATGTATTAAAAGTCAGTGTTTATGCTTGTAAGAGTTATGACTAAACTGCAGCTGTCAGACAGGCTAGCAGCCAGGCCAACTGGGACAGAGCACAGGGAGCATGACAAATTTGGAACAGGGAATGGAGAATCAATTTCAACTGCCAACTTCTGAATGACATCAGTAACTCATGCTGATGTACAATATGGGGTATTCAAGGCCCCTGAGACACCCATTAGTGTGTTTAACTTTTATCTGTATGTTTAGCCTTGTGGCATTCACTTCACCGTGGCTAGTGTTCTCATGTTGCTTGTCTACTGAAAGTTTCTTTGCTTAACTTTTGTTTTTTAGTTCTGTCGATACCAAAGGTGAACTATAAAAATGGTCTCTGTCCGTCTGTCCATAAGACTTGTTATAACTCACTCACTCACTCGTTTGCCGAAATGCTTTAGCCTAATTAAGTTCAATAACTATAGAAAATGAAAAAAGACCAAATTTGGGTTTCCTTCAGAGGTGCATAGGGCCTATTGTATAGGGGTCACCTAATTTTTAGGACAAAGTGACATGATAAGTCATATTTTTTGGTTAGCCTCAAAAGAGAAAAAAGGAAAATACTGTTTACATAATGTGTTGTAAGTTATATTGTGTCTTTGTTAGTAAATATACACTGCTCGGCCAAAAAAAGTCATACTTGAATATGTTGTTATTCTGCTTTTAGCCTTGCTTATAGCACGTAATCGGCATGGCATTGTGGCAACATAACATTTATTTCCACCCAGTGTTGGGTGTTGTCACCAACATTTTGAATTGATGAGGGAAAATTGAACCACACCATAAAGTCTTCACCTGCACATCCTGAAAACCTTCAATAGAATTAATGTCAGGACTCTGGGGTGCCAATACATATGTGAAAATGATTCCTCATGCTCCCTGAAACACTCTTTCTTTTGAGTCCACATCTTTTATGCGTGCCATCATGGAAGAAAAGTCCAGGTCATCAGCTGACTTCATTTTATTGCCACATTAATGTTGCTGAGCCTCGACCTGACCAGCAGGAGCAATAATGCCATGGAGATTACACTCTTGGGCAAAAAAAACAGCTATATGAAAATATGAAATTACATATTTGTAGGTATAGCGGCAAAAGTATGTAACAGCCCAGAATCCATCATTACCAGTTAATGGTGATAGTTTGTATGATTACCACCTAATTTCTATCAACTATCGGCATCAAGCTCCAGTTCTAGCCGGGACAGAGTCCAGATTTGAACCCAGTAGAGAACATTTGGGCACACATCAAACAAAAATTATTTGGACAAAAGTTTAATAACACCACTGAACTTTTCGGGAGGCTGTCAAGTACAAGTGGACGACTTATATAATAATTTATATTGAATAATTTAATAGAATTTGCATGGTTATTCAATATATTTATATGTTCTAGTTAATAATTAATAAAGTTTTGGAAAATACAGTCATGGCTCGTTTATTTTGCCCAGAAGTGTTCATGCTGTGATCAAGGCTAAATGCACTCCATGAAAATATGTGTGTGATTTTAAATTTTTTTTGGCCCGGCAGTGTATAACTGTTTGCATTGGCAAATTGCTGTTGTATAAGAGGAATAACTGTATGAATAACTGTATTACTGTTGTATAAAAGCAATAACTGACGTATAAGAGGAACACTTTTGCCATGCAGTTTTTGGAATATTGTCAAACTATGGGTGGTGAAAGTAGCGTACTTCATGTTGGTCTGCATCACACAACCATATTCTAAAAATTGTTCTATATCAGAGCACCCTGTGTGTATTATTCCTCATTGAACTCAGCCTGTACCCCTGTCTTACCTCCATGGTCTGGTGTATCCATGGAAGTGCGTAAGTAACACTGGTGTAAACTCCTGGGTTGTTCGATTTTCCACAGCCCTGAACCCAGCTCGCTGCTCCCACCAGCTTCCACACTGAGTCTTGACAGGCGAGTGGACCTCCGCTGTCCCCCTACCAACATGCACTTCCGTATAAGTTATTTTAATATACAGTAGAGATTTAGGTTTTAATGTTATCACATGTCTTAAACTCATCATACCTGGCATGTGCCTGCTCCACCTGTTAGATACCCAGCACAGATGTTCCATGGTGAAAGTCCCAGGATTCCACACTCTTGAATAGAGAGTAGAGGTACCAGAGCAGAGTGTAACGGTACACTCACCTCTCCTGTGAAGATATATAAAGAGGCTTAAACACCAAAATTCCAAATTCCCACTAAATTGCACAAGTATTCACCCCCTTTGGCTTTTTACCTATTTTGTTACATTACATTTAAATGTTTTGAATTTGTTTTTATTAATCTGCACAAAAAGTCTAAGTTGGTGAAGTAAAATAAGAAAAAATATATATATAAAAGAATTTTTAGAAATGAAAATCTGAAAATTGGCATGTGTATTCACCCCCTTTGCTGTGAAGCCCCCTCGAAGGTTCTGGTGCAAGCAATTACCTTCAGAAGTCAAATAATTAGTGAAATGATGTCCACCTGTGTGCAATATAAATGTCATATGATCCGTCAGTATAAACACACCTTTTCTGATAGGCCTTAGAGGCTGAAACACCACCTAGCAAGAGGCATCACACATTGAAGACCAAGTAGCTCCCCAAACAAGTCAGGGAAAAAGTCGTTGAGACAAGTCATGCATGGGTTCTAAAAAATATCTAAATCTTTGATGTTACCCAGAGCACCATCAAATCCATAATCTTCAAATGGAAAGGCCAAGAAAGGGTCACCCACCAAAACTCATAGACCGGGCAACACAGCAGAGACTGGTGTATCTGTGCATGGGACCACAATAAGCCCTACACTCCACAGAGCTGGGCTTTATGGAAGAGTGGGCGACTCCCCAAATGTATAGAGGAAGGTGCTCTGGTCAGATGAGGCTAAAATTTATATTTTCAGACTCTAAGAAAAATGCTATGTCTGGTGCAAACCCAACACATCCCATCATGCCAAGAACACCATCCCCACAGTGAAATATGGTGGTGGTAGCATCAGGCTGTGGGGATGTTTTTTCAGCAGCAGGGACTGGGAAACTGATCTGAATCGAGGGAAAGATGGATGGTGCTAAATACAGGGATATTCTTAAGCAAAAACTGTCTACCTGTGATTTGAGACTGGGACAGAGGTTCACC
>JBCNYG010000009.1:10922145-10932830 GCA_039654305.1 Porochilus rendahli | reverse complement strand
TGGAGCAGTTTTGCCTTGAGGAATGGGCAAAAATCCCACTGGCAAGATGTGGCAAGCTCATAGAGACTTATCCAAAGTGACTTGCAGCTGTAATTGCCACAAAACTTGGCTCTACTAAGTACTGACTTTAAAGGGAGGATAGTTATGCATGCTTAAGTTTTCTGTTATTTTGTCCATTTTGTTGTTTGCTTCACAATTAACAAAAATCAACAATCACAGCAAACAACAGTTGTAGGCATGTTCTGTAAATGAAACGATGCAAACCTTCAAACAATCCATTTTAGTTCCAGGTCCTCCTGTGAGGCAACAAAACATGAAAAATGCCAAGGGGGTGAATACTTTTGCAAGGCACTGTAGGTCAGTGTGGTTAACTCTGTAAAACCATGCACAAATCTTCATATACTTGCTTTAAATGATATCAATAACCTGTCTTTATGGGTTCAGCTTAGAATTGAACAATTTTATGTCCAGCTTTCCAGTACAGTGCTGCTCAAATGTGTTCCTTCAGCATGGTTGCCTCCATGTAACATTTTTAGACCACCATAAGTCATACTCTGTCTCGAATCATATCACCAGGATTGTATTATGAGGGAACAATATCGGATAAGGGAGATTTCCCTTAACAGCATTTGGCTGATTTACTATTTAGACACTGACATCTGCATCTTTTGTTGCACCCTAGAAAGAACCCTTACATGTTTAAATGCCCTTAAAAATAAAGTTCCAACGAGAACTCACCACCTATTTTTGTGGCTCCCCATCCCGATATCCAGCACATGGATCCTGAACTGAATGCTTCATCATGGTTAGGCAGACAGATGGGCTGGACTTGACCTGAAGGGATAGATGTAAACATTTCCCATCAGGTAATGTACCTGACTCTTCCTACATCACGCTGTCTGGCGGTTTGTGTATGAAAGGGTCGACTATATGTACTAAACATTCAGTAAGCTTTTGTATGTGGGTCACAATGGAACACAGACACAACCAACCATTCACATTCACACCTATCTAGAATTTAAAGTAGCCAGATGACCTAATGTCTTTTGACTGTGGGAGAAAACCAACACACAAGGGGGAAACCTACGCACGCATGTGGAGAACATGAAAATTCCTCACAGAAAGCCCAACCACGTATATATTCAAATTAGGATCTGAAATAAGAAGCGTTGAACTCACTATTGAATGTGAGTGGCTGTGCTAGTTTAATGAGAGCGATATCATGGCTAAGGCCTTCTGGAAGATATGCACTATGGAAGAAGATCTTTGTCACAGAAAGATCTGCCGCTCCACTGACTGGTTGGTCCGTGAGGCCCACCCGAATCGTCCATAAAGCAGGACTGGCAAAGCTAGAACACAAAGAGAAAAGAAAGGAATTATTGTATTTACATTTCCAAACCCTAAGGCCTACTATTCAGGTGTGAATGTGAATGGTCGTGTGCTGACTCCGTGATGGACTGGCGAGTTGTTCAGGGTGAACCTTCGTTCTGCCAGAGTAGAATTGAGGTAAAGGTTGGTGAAGTCTGTTGGGTTTTATTTACACCTGAGCCTACTGGCTCATCAGAGCCGGAGCTAATCCCGGTTTCGTAGCGTGAATCGACTAGGAGTTCAACTCCTCCTGGATGGAATGGTAGTCCATCTCAGGTTACCTTTCCAGTATTTTTTACTGGTACTCATTTGTACTGCTGGGTTAAGTCCTTGCACACGGGTCTTAGCACTTAGTGGAGTCTAACTGGGATTTGACCCCATGACATCCATATGGCAAATAAATGAATGAATAGTCACTGTATTCTGTATGGTCACCACATGTAAACCTGTCCTTCTCCTCTCATATAGCTAATCTTCCTTGATCAGTTAACATAAGAAGGATTCATCCATTTCTTTCCACTAAGGCCACTCAGATACTTGTTCAGTCCCTTGTCATCTCAATGTTAGAATACTCTTCTGCGGCTCAGTGCAACTTGACCTCTAACCTCTGCAGCTAATCCAGAAAGCAGCTGCAAGGCTCGTTTTCAGCCTTGCCGATCTCTTGCACACCACTCCACTGGCTCTCTGTGCTCGCCCTACTGGCTTCCTGTAGTTGCCCTCATCAGATTGATAACACCTCATTCTTGCCTGCAAAGCTTAAAATCGACCGGCTTAATCCTAACTTAAAGCACTTATCACCCCTTGTACTACACCGCGCTTGCTCCAATCCCTCCATCTATCAAGGAACAAGGAAAACATTCATCTAATTTCTTCTCTGACACCAAGATGGTGGAATTCACTTCCCAGAGATGTCTGGACAGCTGAGTCACTGGGTGTCTTCAAACGAGGTCTGAAAAACTTAGTCTTTCAGAAAGTACTTGGATTATCACTTTGAGTATTTATTCTTATATTTATCCTTTAAAAAATCCTGCCAACAGAGTTTTACTGTTTACTAGTGAACCAGTATCCGAATGTATTCACTAATAGTGACTTCAATGTACTTAAGTAAATCGCTCTGGTTAAGGTCATCTGCAAAATGTCTCAAATGTAATGCATGTGTATCGGTCCTGCAATGGGCTGGCGAGCTGTTCGGGATGTACCCTGCCTTCACCCAGAGTCAGCGGAGATATGCACCAGCCTCACTGGGACCCTAATTAGGATTAAGCAGCTTAGATGGTTCATTATATTGGTCAAGACTACTGCATAGGTTGTGAATGATAAGTACTTAGTGTGTGTTGCTCACCCATATACACAGTGTGCAGCAGTGACTATCCACTGGTTGGTTATTAACGACCCTCCACAGAGATACTGGTTCTGGTACTGCAAGCTGACCTGCCATGGGTACTGCCCAGTTAGAGATACATTTCCCCCTACAATCCGGTTCCTGAAACTGGGTCTGGTACCACACTCTACACAAATAGAACAGTAGTAATACATGTCTTAGTTAAGAGAGTCTGGAACTGCATACTTAGAATGAACTAACATTCAGTTCATTTTTTCTGACAGACTAGAACAGTCTATTAAAAAGCCACACAAGACAGTTTGGGAGGGAGGGAGAGAGAGAGAGAAAGATTTGCATTTAGTTCTGTGCTGACTGAAACATTTGTGTTTGTTAATCATAGAGATGGGATTTCAAGGGAATAGTAATAAAAAAAGAATGGCACAGTGGTATAGTGGTTAGCACATTTGCCTCGCAGCAAGAAGGTTATTGATTCAAGAACCAGGCTCGGGCATTTCTGTGTGTGGTTTGCATGTTCTACCCGTGCTTGTGTCGGTTTCCTCCAGGTACCTCAGTTTCCTCCCACAGTCCAAAGACATGCACATTAGGCTAATTGCCCCTAGATGTGGATATGTGAGTGGGAATGGTTGTGTGTGTTGCCCTGTGATGGTCTGGCGAGCTGTTCAGAAGGGTCCCAGTGTCGGCTGAGACCCTAATAGTAGGATTAAACGGCTTGGCGTGAGTGAGTGAGTGAGGAATCAAATAAGGGCTGAAGCTTAAATAATACTGTAGAACTAAAGATACATACACCTTCACACACTTAACTCACCTACACACTTCAGCGCTGTGATCAACCCAGACATGCACTGAGCCGCGCTGGAGAAACAATAGAATTTATGCATAGGTATAAGGTCAGAACAAAACCCTAAATTGTAAAATAGTATATACTGCATATCATAAAGTGGATATAATGCTTGTGTAAGCTTATTCTTATAGCTATGTTAAAATACGTGGTTGGTTGGACGTACCTGAGGAAGGAGCTGTTGTGGATTTTAAAGCTTTGATGATGTATTGGAAAGCGGGAGCTAATCGTCACTATGCTTTTCTTGAAGGCAGATTTGACAAAAGAGAGAGGGATCGAAGTGGAATTCACATAACTGCAAACAGACATACAACATATGAAGAAAACACACTCAGCTAAATATAACTCTGTCTGACTGCATTGTGATTGACACATGCAATATAACAATTCATAACAATTCATAATTATTCAGTCACTCTCATTAGCTGGGTGATTATGAGCAGCTGTCTTGAGGCACTGTAATTAATCTTGATAGGAGGGTGAATTGGAAGCACATAAACATTTCTTTGTGTTTGAGCCACAATGCCTGCCTGCAGAGTAAACGCAATGAACCATGACTGCATTGTTAAATGGAAAAATTAAAAGCAAAAGAAAGGAAAGCAGAATGAAAGGCAGCCGATGGGTGAAAAGAACATTTTGACCCACTTCTGGTGTGAAAGTGTTTTCTGATGATTTTCTCCTTCATTTAATGGCAGGCTGAGTTTAATAGGATTAACAGAGCTGCTAATGGGGTATTGGGGATAAAGTGACTGTATAACACCCACATGATGTGGGGCCACACACAATGCCAAGACATCCAGAAGGAAGCCACAGGACAGGAGGGCTCCCTGTCCCTGTTCTGGGGTAAAATTTTATATAGAATCCTTGAGAGGAACCAGGCTACAGGTAATGATTAGCAATGTTGATTTAGTACTTAAGAATGAGTATTATTTTAACTATGGAAGAAAGAAAGCAGGGAGAATGTTTACATAATTCTCACATTTTTTGATTTTGATATATTGCATTAATCTCACAAGGGAATTTTGGCTCTGCATTTAACCCATCCCAAAGTGAGCACACTCACACTTGAAGCAGTGGGCTGCCACACTGCAGCACCCAGAGAGTACGTAGGGGTTAGGTGCCTTGCTCAAGGGCATATGCTACTTACTCCCCCTGCTGCCACACATTTTTCCTGCTGGTTTGGGAATCAAACCAGCAATCTTTTTGTCCCAGACCCACTTCTCCAACCATTAGGCCATGGCAGCCATGGGAAATGCACGAACATAGCCGTTCAATATGTTAGCCTTCGTAAACCCCTTATCAGATTGATTTTGTTTGGTAGTTTGTTCCTTCTCTATATCAGATTTCCTGATAGTCACAGTCATCCCAAGTGGTAGAACAAAATACACTTGAATTGAAATTAAGGAAAGGTTTGTTGTATTATTAGAAAAATGTTGGCTCTGTGGTTAAGGGTGTTTTCACAAAATTGTACTTTCCCAAATTCGAATACTGCCAATCAGCTAATGCCTGGCTCAGTGATGGATAACTAATGGGACTGACTGGGCACTTGTACTGGATACACTGCAATAGGGGCATATGACATGCATAGTTTGCATAAAGTATTATTATAAGTACCTGCTATATCATATATCACTGCTATATTATTGTAAGTACCTGCTATATCATGAAATAATGTTGGTGATAATGGAAAAAACTTTATCTGGCAAAACTCTAGTCTCAACAGTACATAGTTTTCTACACATGGGGAACTTGAGCTTTGCTAGCTGACATGTGGTCCTGCACCTGTTATAGCCGAGCTGTTTGCAGGCGGACCATCCTAGATTGGCGCTCCAGTTCTCCCAGCACACAGAGCTCCATATTCCCCTACTGTGAATCTGCAGGATGGACTGTTTTCCACTCACTCGCACTAATACAAACAGGGATGAAAATCAAGGGAATTAAAGGACATGTGGATGCTTTCTATATGACTTCATACATTTACATTAACATAATCCCTGTGGTTAAAGATATAGAAAGCAATTTTGTTGGGAAAAAAATACAGACAATCCCTTCAGCATTCCTTTAAGAGTCACACCGTCCAAAACAAGCCATGCCCTAAAGCAAATGCATTCTCATTTTAAAAACAAGTGCACTCGAAGAGCGCAAGCCTCCGCCCGAATGAACCAAAGTGTCAAATATCATCCTATTTCACAATGTTAAAAAAGACTTCCTGGATTGGGCAGCATGGTGGCGCAGTGGTTAGCACGTCCGCCTCAGAGCAAGAAGGCCTGGGTTCGATTCCTGTGTGAAGATTGTATGTTCTCCCCGTGCTTGTGTGAGTTTCCTCCAGATACTCCTGTTTCCTCCCACAGTCCAAAAACATGCACAGTAGACAAACTGAGGGTGAAACATATCCTTCATGGTGGAGATAAATAGGTACAGATGACTCCCCATCTTGGCTGGATATTGCTGGTCCATATCACTGCTTTGTTTTCTTCTATTTATCAAGCCTGAGGTATTATACACATCAGAGTTTCTTTTCTTTGTGTTTAATATATTTATGCTTTATCAATACTTCAAAAATAAATATAAAAAATAAATAATCAAATAAATATTAATATATACTACTTGTGGCCAGCACAGTGGTATAGTGATTAGCACACCCGCCTCACAGCAAGAAGCTCCTGGGTTCGAGTCCCGGGTCTGTATGGCGTTTGCATGTTCTCCTCATGCTTGCATGGGTTTCCTCTGGCTATTGCAGTTTCCTTCCACAGTAAAAATCCATGCACATTAGTCTAATTGACTGTTCCAAATTGCCCCTAGGTGTGGATGTGAGTGTAAATTGTTGTCTGTGTTACCTTGTGATTGTCTAAGATAAGATAAGAGATCTTAATTGTCAAGTGTTGCATGAACAATGAAAATTAGTCAAATTCAGTCTAGCGAACTGTTCAGGGTGTACCTTGCCTTTGCTCAATATCAGCTGAGATGGGCTTCAGCCTCCCCACAACCCAGATGAGTGAGTAAATATTATTTGTATTTTGTGTGTGTGCGTGCTCACCACAGTTGAGTTCATCCTCTCCCTCACCACAGTCTTCTACTCCGTCACAGACAGCAGGTCTCCTGATGCACTTAGCTGAAGACACACAGTGGAATTTTCCATAACAACTCAATCCCACTGTGGATTAAAAAAAAAGGGTGAATCACTTAATCACGTAAAATGCTCACTGATCTTTTCTGTCCTTTTCTATTTTCCTATTCTTTTTCACCTTTAAACACACTATAAACAATACCTTGGGATTATTATGTGCATTATCTTTGATTATTAATGCATTATTAACTATAATTACCACTTTTCAAAAAAACTTCATTAGGTTTCCTCCTAAGGAGACAGATACTTCTACTTAATCACAGGGTGTAGGTTATTAAACATTTATAGTGCAAAGATACTGAAGAGTGTCTTACACCAGGATGTCATGACACTAAGACACTAAGACACACACACACACACACACACACACACACACACACACACACACACTGACCTCCTAGACCAGTTCCTAGAACCAGAGTCACTGCTATTAGCAAACAAATGATTATCAGCAGCACCAGCAGCTTGCGTGGTTTGTCTGGCCAGCGTGGGGACTGAGAGTCTGACAGATCATCTCCTAGAGAGATAAGAAAAGGAAGAGTACTGTACCTAATTACTCATCTGTGTGGATATAGTGTACGTTTAACAAGTTCCACAATTAGACCGTAATAAGCTTTTTGAATTTGAGGGTGTGTCCCCAGCTACAGGGAACTCAAGTAGTGATGCAGTATTTCTGTGTGTACACAGAACAGCTGAAGTTTCAAACTCCATGATGGCCGCCAGTCATGTGACATGCATTTGCAGAAAATACCTTTTTTGTTCTTGTTTTTGTTTTTTTGTTTTTTTAAAAACAACAAATAATTCTTCAAAAAAATTGTATCAATATATTTTCCTAGTTACTAATTTAATTTTATTTTATCACAAGTGAATATTTTTATGGAAATTTCCTTATATTATTTTATTGATATTCTGTATTCTTATAATAAATGTAATTCCATATTAATTTATGATTCATACTTCAAAATGCTTGTCACATAAATAAATTATTAAAAATGTATAATATGTAAAATATACGGTGTATGGATTAACTGATTGCAGAACTGTTTAAAAAATATTATTTTAGATAAATTCAGACCCAGGCAGCATGGTGGTGTACTGGTTAGCACGTTTGCCTCAGAGCAAGAAGGTCCTTGGTTTGAGTTCTGGGTTCGGGTGTTTCTTTGTGGCGTTTGCATGTTCTCCCTGTGCTTTCGTGGGTTTTAGTCTAATTGGTTTCAAACTGCCCCTTGGTGTGGATGAGAGTGTGATTGGCTGTGTGTGTGTTGGCCCTGTGATGGTCTGATGTTTAGGGTGTACCTGCCTTAGCCCTGAGTTGTCTGAGATAGTCTGAAGCCTCCACACGACCCTAGTAGGATTAAATGATTCAGCAAATGTTTGGGTGAGTGAGTAATTTCAGACATACAGTTAGCTATTTATTAAAAGAAAAACATTCTACACCATCTATAAGCTCAATTCAGAAATCTCCATAGTTTACTGCTATTGATGTGACTAGTACTGTCTCTTTCCTTCTTAATTTTTTTAAGTGTTTTTAATATAAGCGAGTCAAAAGTGTAATATTTTATTCATTCATTTATTTTCTGAACCACTTAATCCTAATTAGCGTCGCGGCTAAGCTGGCACCCATCTCAGTCGACTCTGAGCCGGGGCAGGGTACACCTGGAAATGCTCATCAGGCCAGTAATGTTTTATTTTAAATAAATTTGAGCTGGTATACCATATAAAGAGCGAAACTCTCAGAATCTAAATATATCAATATAAATAAATACAATTAAAATATCAGAATAAAGTACAAAGCACACTTAAACAGCTTATAAGCTACAGTATACCATGTGGTACAAAGTGTACCAAAAGTCCACTCGTACCATGGACGAAGGGGCGCACTTTAATGATGGGCGTCCTGTGTGAATTATAAGATGTATTAACGGCATGCGTTTTGTAGATGGGGAGTGGATTTGATGCTTCAGCAGGCAAACCAGTGGGAACATGTGGGTCTTGGGTGTTGAAGTCGACGTACTGCGCTGGTCTGGAGTCCCCCCATCCGCCTATTGAACTGCTGAAGGGGCTGATGTTAATCACGCTGGGGGTGCTGATGTTCGGGAGGTCTTTGCCCTCTATATCTGCTTCAAAGTGACCTGACTTCACTTCTTCATTAACAGAGGTCTGAAATGTTAACAGTATTACTGTGTAAACAATCAACACCATTGGGGCTTGTAAAATGTCCTCCTCATACTTGGTTCATTAAACCTAATGTCTTTTTTTATAGATTCATCACTATGGTTAATAGTAGGCAGTATACGGGTTATACAATGGGTCAATAGCACCATGTGCATTCATTCAACTGTCATCATGAAGCCTGGATGTAGAAAGCAGGACAGGCAGGTGCCTCGAGACACTTCATACCAGGTCCGGGTAAGAACACTGCTATAAATATGAGCTTTGAAAATCTTATAGCACTATCACCCTTATGCTGAAACAGCTTTAAACACTTGAACCCTCACCAGATTATTGTTTCCTCTCTTGAAGTTAATAAGTGCAAAGTTGAGGCAGCACATAAAGATTCTAAACTTCGTTCTAAGAAACTGTAAGCAGTTTACAGTGTCAGAAAAGCCTAACTGTCGTAAAGCACTGACACTGGAGACTCCAAAGAAAATAACAATAACAAACAGTTCCTCAAAGGAAAATTCAGTATATCAACAATGACACTTTTTAAAAAATTAATCAACAAGAAGTGTCCCTATATCAAGCCTCTTTGTTAGCTGTTACTATAGAAACTCTGGGGTAAAAGTGGAGCATTGATATAATCCCGTTGAGTTGAATTATAGCCCACACTATTGTCAGACTTGGATAGCATGACGGTGTAGTGGTTAGCATGTCCACCTCACAGCAATAGGTCCTGGGTTCAAGTCCCTGGCTCAGTGAGAGCATTTCTGTGTGGAGTTTGCATGTTCTCCCCGTGCTTGTGAGGGTCATGGAGAGACTGAAGCCTATCTCAGCCGACACTGGGCGAAGGCAGGGTACACCCTGAACAGCTCGCCAGACCATTGCAGGACAAACACACATAACCATTCACATTCTCAGTCACACCTAGGGGCGATTTGGAACAGCCATTTAACTTAATTTGCATATTTTTGGACTTTAGGGGGAAACTGGAGAAAACAACGGGAGAAAATGCCAATTCCACACAGAAAGCTTGGGACTTGAACCATGGACCTCCTTGCTGTGAGGTGGACATGTCACTACACCACTGTGCCACCCTGTGTACAACGCGTGTATTGGAATTCAGATCTACGTTTATGTAGGTTTAACAATTAAAAATTTCCCTTAAGTTATACAACATTTTTAAGTTGGTGTGCTATCTCTTCAAATGCATTATTTGTCATTAAATACATGCCTGCTCATGACTCATTTTCACTTTGACTCCTATCTGTTTTGTATGTAATTGAGATCGGATCTTTTTTTTTAATTGGCAAGTGTCTTGTTTGGATGGAGGACCGCGATTATAAATGCTACAGGTATTTCTTACCTTGCCAACAGTGTTTTCTCTCTTTGTGGCAGGTTGCTCTTGTTCTCCGCTTCTCTTTTCAAGGTAAGCCATCATTTCATCCTTTCATCTCTGAACCTCAAAAGGTAACACTGTCCATGGATGCCATGAAAAGTTCACAATGGCCCCGTCATGTCCTCAACAATCTGACTGAGGGAAGGTCTAATAAAGAAACTGGAAACTGAAGTAATGACTCCGAGTTGTATTTTCATTTCTATTTGAAGTAGATCTTATAGAATGATTATGTCCTGAGCATGATCATGTTGCTAAAATAAATAAACAAACAAACAAATAAATAGAGAGAGAAAGGTCATCATAAATGTGTATGCTAAAAATATTCTAATTAATATCCCATTTCAGTAATAAATTGAATATATCTTAATCTAATAAGGGTTAACTCACCATCTGAACACCTTTGTGAACTCTCTCTCTCTCTCTCTCTCTCTCTCTCTCTCTATCTCTCCCTCTC
>JBCNYG010000009.1:10876454-10893557 GCA_039654305.1 Porochilus rendahli | reverse complement strand
TGAGGAAACAGGCTAGGAATTAATTCATGTGATCAGTCAAGCAGCATTGTGCATGTGGAGTGTGTGTGTGTGTGTGTATGTGCGAGTCAGTGTCCTTGTGGCTATAGGCACCTCTGCGTCCCTTCTTTTATTTCTGTTATTTTCACATGACTGACTCAAATGAGCTGATTCTCACTAACACTGAGTTAGCTAAAGGATTGGAAGATCATCAGTTTATTTCTATATTGTATAATCAATTGCGTGACGTTGTAGTTCCTTAAAAAATGCCATTACACAGCAGAAAAAGTGCCTCCTCTTTTACACTCCTCATAAAATGCACTTTCAAGGAATCTCTAAATGTCTGCACCGTCTGTAATTTAAACTGGTGTTGTGTGGCTGTCAGAAATCACTGGCTCATGACACCACAAGACCAAAAGTTTGTGGATATCTGACCATCATACCCATACAGGGCTTAAATTGATACCATGCATTGCATGATTTTTTTTTACAGAATGAAAGAGATGAACAAACATAAACCAAGCTTTATACACCTAACATAAACTATATACAAACATAGGCCAAGCTATTCTGATAACTTGTGTATGTGCACATTTGCATACAACGGTGTCTGGATGTGTAGATGGGAGTATACATATCAATATATATCCGTATTATAATGTTGAAAAACTTTCATAAAAACGATGATGTTGATGATGATAATAATGACTGGTGGAGCGAACACACACACGTTCACTGACCTTTTGCATGGCACCAACTGGCATATAAAGTCAGATACTTGTTTAATAATAGGGTCTAATGTTACGTTAATAGGTTACGTTACGTTACCTGAATGATGTGTTGGCACTAATACTTCTGTCATGACCTTGTTATTGTGTCATCAGTGGAGAAATTTGAATTGAAAAGCTTACCTATTCTGAGTCTTTGGTCTCTGTCTAACTTGATGACAAAGGTGAACTTGTAATGATCTAATTAGATTCTGGCATTAGACCTATTGGAAAGTTCCTGTCTATGTAAATGTTATGACTATTGTAATATTACTTTACTTTAGTGCAATTTCCATAAGCTCTCAAATGTCCTGTAATAATAACATGAACGATATATAGCTCATGTGAAAGGTAAAAACTTACCAGGACCGAGCACGCACTCGTGGACTGAAGAAAGAAGCACACACAATTTCATGCGGAAAGAAAATTGGCAAGAAAATGGTAGCTGACGCGAAAGCTAATAGTAAAGAAGAAGAAAGTAACAATAATAGCCAGTTGATTGCATAAGGTGTCTTTCCCATGTTGTGCATTCTGAGATGCTTTTCTGATTACCACTATTGTAAAGAGTGACTAGTTGTGTACATGCAACCTTGCTCAGAGCCCAAATATTTCTAGCCATTCTTCTCTGACCTCTTTCATCAACATTGTGTTTGCCTCCCCAAACTCTATTTAGACATATATCTGCCAAATAATTGGCAAAATGGGTAATTGAAGCATGGTTCAGCAGGTGTCCAGCTGTTGCGTTTAAAGTGGCGGTGAGTGTATATTAACCCCGATTATATCTGATATCTGATATAAATATATCTGATCAAAATATTCCAGTACTGTTCTGAATGGGTGCACCTCTGCAGGCTCATTGCTTCATTGCCGTAGGTCTGTGTCTGTTTCTTTACTGTTACTGAGGAAAACAGACACTGCTGTATCTTTGTAGGGATCCTTTCCTTCTTGGCAGAGATTTATAATAGTGTTTTGAGCCTGTCTGGTGAAAATAAGTGGTTTTCTTTTGATGCAGGTGTTCGACCTATAGAGTTACACTATATAGCCGTTTTGCAGTTGCCAGTTCTAGCTTTTACTGAACTATATCAATGCTGGTCCAATTTTTGTCCCCATTTAAAAAAACTGGAATGAAACTGATGGAAAAACTTTTTTTTTCTCTGAGGGTGATAAATCCAAGTTGCAAACTTGAGCCACCATCCCTGATACTGGGGTGAGGATGAGGGAGTTACTGCTCGCTCCTGCTTGCTCGTGCTTCACACACATGCACGTGTCACGCATTGTTCAGTTGAGACAGGGAATATCACGGGACTTTTTGATGCCAGATTGTGTTAGTGCTGAAGATCATGAATCACAAGGCTGCGACTGAATTCCCATTTAGCATACCAAATATGCTAAATGGGCTAAGTATGTACCATGAGTCTGTCCCTTTAGTACATTTGATGAGCGTATTACTTTCCCCCCGTGGGAATTCCTCTTTTTTATGGGAAACCAAGCTGTAATTATAGTGTGCCAGGTAGTATTTTTGAATAAGTGATCAAGTAATTACACCATAAAACACCTTACCATAATAAGGAAAAAACTGTTTTAATGAGTGTTTTCAATGGGACATGGTTTTTTTTTTCTTTTTCTTTTTCTTTTTAATAAAGAAATTGCAGGTCTGGTCCCAATCACATCATCATTTGACCTCTAACCCTTATCATCCAGGTTACGCGCACTGGAGGGGACAGGTGGTGACGGCAGATGAGCTGCATGTACTGTATGAAGGAATCAAGCTCAACAACGTCAACCACTATGACTACGTACTCACAGGTAGGTGAGGGGATTAAGATATGTGATATGGCAACCTAGATTTTTAAAGCCAGTTTATATTATAAACCATGTGCATGTCCTTAATCACCTAGGTTATGTTGACTGATTGACTGACACGGTGCTAATCTGTATGCAGAGGATCAGGAATCGATGGAAATGGCTAAATAATGACTTTATCCTCAAAGGAGGTGGCAAAAAAAAGACCAGTGCATTTGTTAATCTTAGACTGTGGTCCCCAAGCGTAAGTAAATGATTGTCTTTAAAAGGACAGAACATAATACTCAGACTGTGAGATATAATAAACCATAAAATAACACTCAAACTGTACTTTGCTATACCTTTTGCATTTTACCACAGGGACTGTAGAGGACGTAGGGTCATTTAGAAGGAGGTTCTTTATACACACACACACACACACACACACACACACACACACACACACACCAGACGTTATGCACCATTTAGTGTGTGCACACTCTCCAGTGTGTGTTACATTCTGATGAATATAGTCTCTTGTCTCATCGCCTTAAGATGAAGGGAAAGAGAAGAAAGCGGCAACCAAGAGAGAAAGGAGAAAAGTGTGTAGTGCAGATTTCATCCTTGGCCTAATAGAGCTCTGAGTCCTTATTCTGAGGATGACGTGCTGGGTTTGCTTGTCTTACCACTAAGGGGTATCGTCACTGGATCTAAAGCTAAAAGGTATCACCCGAACTGTGTTCCAGACGTTGCATTCTTCCAGACGTGCTGTATGCCTGGTGTATACTGTAAAAGGAAGACTTTTTGGTTGTGATTTGCATATATGTTATAGTTCACCGCCTCCAGTAATGGATTACTGTCACTGATTGACGTGGAGAAAGACTTGAAGACCTGCTGGTAATGCTACCATATCTTTCCCTAGGACAAAATAATTACAAATTATAAAATCATGGCAGCATTTTTAAGTTTTGTCAAATAGTTCTGTGCAAATTGGCTATATAGGAGCTTCTTTTCACCAAGTTCACCAAAAAATCCTACATTTATTACCCCCTCATAAAAAAACAAACAAAAAAACCCAAAAACATGTAATTTGTACATGTACACCTTGATTATAAGATCGGTTTTCTTTTATGGAGGTGTACCGTGGACACTGATACAAAAAATATGGAGTAAGATTCTTGTTCATGGGGTGACCAGAGAAGACGGGAAAAAAATATTCCATTACCAATCATCTAATGTTATGAAATGACACAGGTGTCGGGAACATGCATTCTGCAAAATAATGTATAATTGAAAACCAAAAAAGACCAATAGGAAGGCCCAGAAAATAAAGGGGATCAGGTGTTCAGATGAAAAAAAACTCTGACTGAAAAGAAAGACTAATCAAGAGGTCATCAGCTTACAGGCCAACTGGTTTACAGTTATCAGAGGTAGGAGATGTTTTCATGAATGAAACACAGCTGTCTGCAGTCCTTCTAGTTGTTCACTGAAAATTATCTCTCAAGCTGTCAGGTGTTGTACAGTATTGCTGTGATGAATGCATTGTTGACCTCATTTCCTGCAGGAGAGTTTTTGCCTGGATGCTTGATGTGTTGACAGATGCATATCCGAATTGTAAACAATGTGAAAAACCAGACTTGCCCTGTCAAAACAATATTCTTTGCCAAAAAAGTGTGGTTAAGTATCTGAATTTTTTAATGTGCAAAAGGAAACAATGGGAATGAACTTGGGATGTAATCCTGTGAAATTAGAGCACACCAGACAGGCGATACAAATGAACACGGAAATCAGCCAGTGAAAGGTTGTATAAAGAAAACCCTGTTTTTTCAGCAGAATGTAGTGGATTGCAGGGGAGACTGATTTGTTTCCCCCAGTGCTGAAGTTGATGTATATAAATATAAGATGAGCATTGCTACTCTTTTTGCACCAGCCTTGGACAGCTATCAGTACAGCTCTCTATTGGGAGCTCCGCCTTATAAGGCATTGCCTAAATCATTATATAAACCATATACATTGTTCTGTGATAAAATCATAGTTCTTACAAACCAGTCATTCAGTTTAGAAGTGAAATAGTCTTTGAATTTAACTGGGGCTGCTGAATAATCAGGTGAATTCAGTGTGTTTTAAATCATAAATCTAAGGAAGAATTATGCACTTTAGATGAAGAGGATGTCACTGAATTGTATAGTCCCCCTCAGTGTTTTGACTTAAAGACAATTCAGAGACATCCTCTGTGTGTGACAGGCCTGACGTGTTTATTTTGTATATACTTCATCGAGACATAAGCAAAAAAGTACACAATAAAATTGGGTACACAGTAAAAAAAATTCTTTGGCATTTTTCAATTTATTGAAATGGGTTCTGTCTGTCCATACAAATTGTTCTTGCAATAACTTTGGAAGGAAATCATGTAGCATCACCATATTTGGTGGATGGGTTTCCCTCAGGAAGATCTCAGTTAGGATTGTATATGGGGCACTTTGATCTTGTTTCAAGGTCTCTTTTTCGATATTCTGCTTGTCAAGGCTTGTTAGGGCAAGGACTCTAAAAGCAAATGATATAGGATTACCAAATTTGGTGAATGGGTTCCATTCAGGAAGGTCTCAGTTTTTCAGTTTTTCAGGAATTGTATATGGTTGCTCTTGACTTTTTTTCTTAGTCACAGCAGTCAAGTTTGTCAATTTTTGTATATGCAGCTGGTCAAAACTTGTTAGTGCGATAACATTGAAATAATAGTGATAAGTTGTGTCAGCTGTCTTGAATAAAGCATTATCCACTCGGAATAATGTCTAGTATCTCTGGGATAGCGAGCCAGTCAAATTGCATCATTCCATTGTAGTATGTATTCATTATTAATCCTGGGATAGCGGACCAATCAGATAATGCCATTTTTGTGTGGAGGAAACTAACTAGCTATTAGGATAAATCCAAGAAGTACCACCACAGTATGCAAACTTAGACAATCAAAAAGCAAGACAGCAGACTCCATAAATCTGATCTGTAGTGTGACATAATTCATTTAATTTTTGCATTTTATTAAACTTGAATATCACATCATGGATTATACTGCACTGAATGAGGCTAAAAATTGTCTTCATGATAGAAATGTGATTATTGAACAGGCATCACTGGAAATCAAATTTAATGAACTAAGATTTGAGTCTTAGACATTTGAGTGAAAAACTAATGACTTAATTTCAGTGCATCTTTCACAGGTTATTAGTTTTGCTTCGATTTTTTTAATTTGCTTTGTTCAAATCTGCTTATATGATGTGGCTTTCCATTTGCTTGTACTTTCTTTTGCACGCACACACGCGCACGCACACACACACACACACACACGTATATGTGGGGGGAAACCTCAAGTCAGCATTACCATAGAAATGTCTTTTTCTGCCTGACTCCTTATCTCCCACCTAGACCGGCGCTGAAAAGTCAGCAGTTTATACTGCCAGTACAGTGAAGATAGTCCACTTGACTTAAAGCTGAAGACCCAAGCAGAGATCCCACGGATGTGTGAAAGGGAATGTACTGCTCGTGGTTTTGTCTCATTTGCCATTTTGAAGGTCGTTAATTCAGTGACAACTCCCAGCTCATTCACAGCTTCAGTAACACCTCACTGCTTTATGTGTGAGCTGGTCTTTACTACATAATGCCTTAAAGTTCAGTACAGCGGGGGTGTAACTGTGCAGCTGGAGATTCCAATTTTTTTGCTGTGTGCGCCACAAAGAAAGCCACTGTATGCGTCTCTTGAGGACCGTATTATAGTCAATCTGGATCAGCCTGTTTTAGAGCTTATATAAAGAGTTTGAGCTTGTAAATACATTTTAATGCATCTGAAATGCTACTTAGTATTACAGCGATCACTTCCTGTACTGTACATGGTGTATTTGTGAATGTGTGGAGGATTTTTTTTCATTTAGTTTTGAAGTACAAGACTTTAGGATTTCTTTCCATGAAAGAATTTAAATATGCACCTAGCTGTGAGCTGCTAAGTGGTAGTGGTACAGATACATTTTTTAATAATATGCTAAAGCACAAAGCCCTAAATTAATTAATTCATTCATTCATTCGCTAAGCCGCTTAATCCCAATTAGGGTCGAGTGGGAGGCAGGCGCCCATCTCAGCCGACTTTGGCCGAGGGCAGGGTACACCCTGGACTGCTTGCCAGGCCATCGCAGGGCCGACACTCACACAACCGTTCACACTCACTCCTAGTGGCAATTTGGAACAGTCAACTATATACTAATCAGCATACTAATGCATGTTTTTTTTGGACTGTGGGAGGAAACCGGAGTGCCCGGAGAAAACCCACGCAAGCATGGGGAGAACATGCAAAGTCCACACAGAAATGCCCGAACTGGGAATTGTACCCAGGCCTTTTTGCTGTGAGGTGGACGTGCTAACCACTACTCCACCATGCCGCCCAAAGTGCTAAATGTTTGGTGTTAATAAATTTTATAAATTAAAGCCTACATTATGTGAATTGATAAAAATTCTCAATGAACTTTTTGGTTAGTTGATGATTTGTGTAATGACAATACGTACCTAGCTAACACAAACAATTCGAGTGGGTGGTGTAGACAATGGTAAATATGTTACAATACTTTGATTTTGACACATAACCCACAAATAGAATCTAATAAAAACCGTCACTTTTTAAAGTATTACTATTTTCAGTGTAAAGGATGAAAATTTGCCGTTGTCGCGCTGACTTTCATGAGAGGCTGTTAACATATTCACTAATATCAAAATAGCTTTCAAGCTAGCCTTCATCTTGGCTCATATATTTATAACTTAGAACTGGAAGAATTCTCCGGTCTCGGCACTTTGTAATGATATATGTTTTGTTTGATTGGAGAGGGACAGAGGACAATTGCACTTTCCTGTTCCTCACCAAACTGCCTTTTATTTTTGCCTTATTAACTTTTAGAAAGAAATCAGAGAGGCTGTTGCCCCTAGGTGTGAATGTAAGGTGTGGTTGTTTGTGTGTGTTGGCACTGAGGTGGACTGGTGAGCTGTTCTTGGTGTACCCTGCTTTCGACCACTGTCGGCTGAGATAGGCTTCATCCTCCCTGCAACATTAGTGCAGAATTTCATAGCCCTGTCCAACCCTTTATATGTACTATAACACACCGGGTAGCACACTGTTACTGTAACCATGATACTCGTTTTCTTTTGAGATTAGTGACTTTAAAGCTGTTAGACATGAGAGGCTGTGCTTTATTAAGAATGATGGCAGGATCAGGCTGGCAAACCTTTCCTCTCCAACTGAGTTTTGAAGCCTGCAGGTCTCAAATGCCTTATTTCTGTCAATAAAGGATTTCAGCTGAAGCCGGAAGTGATCTCATCAGGATTTATTTTGTGCAGCTTTGACTTTTTTTTTTTAATACATTTTTTTTCACTGATTTTGAAAAATAGATGAACTAGTGTCTAGTGTCTCTTTATTAATTGATTTGTGAAGTGCCTGATCTGTATAGTCCTCTTTTAAAGGCTGTAACAATGACTTATTACATGAGATGGAATGAGAAAGCAAATGATAAACATGTACAATGACACGTATCAATAACCAACAGAACTGGTTAATGTTTCAACAGAAACCATCACATCTTCTTAAGAAGTGTCTCTGTAGAGGAGAATGTACAGCAAGCTAATCGTTATTGCAAAGTGATCTTCAACAGGGTGATGCAGAAAAGAAGCAGAGTATTCTTGATGATTACCTGCTTTCTGGGCATTAACCTGCCTAATGGTTACTTATTTCTTCAATAAGTAACCATTACATGGCTACTTATTGAAGAAATCAATTTGACACAAAATATTGATTTAAAAATAAATGTATTGATCAAAAAGATTTTATTTCTTTTCTTAATAATATGGTCCAGTGCAGTGGTCTGTTATACGAAATAAAGGTATGTTATAAAGGAACAACAGACCGTAGAATGCCGTAACTGACCAATCAGATTCAAGTCAACCTCTGCCAAGCACAGAAATCCCCCATTTCAAATATTGCATCAATCTCACAATGTTAAAGAATCCATTTTCAAAATTCTTGGATCCCCAATTTGAGCTGGATCTGGATTTCATCTCCAATTTAGCCTTTCTTTTCAAAAGCTTCAACTCTGGTAGAAATTATATTAAAATCCACATAACCTTTTGCAAATAACAGAAAGTGCACAGCACCCCCTACTGAGCCTGCAGTAATATGACCGTTTGAAAAAAAGATTAAATAAATCATCCTATCCATCCTATTACAATGTTAAAGAATCCTTTAAAAAAACATGTATCCAATGTTAAAGTCAGAATGAATTTGCTTATAAATAACTGTGATTTATACCATTTGTATTATGTGTAGATGTGGGTTTTTTTTATTATTCAGAAGTTCACTAGTTTAAATCTGACTTGTTATATTAATATCTGTATACCCATATTTTTGCCATTAGCTTGCCTTATATGAACTGAAGGATTCACGTCCTGTTCCTGTGATTTCGCTCACTTACAAAAACGTGAAACAGCAGCCTTTATAAACAGGTTAATATAAACTATTGAGCAGATTTTAGCAAATCAAAACTTGAAAAATGTAAGTCAAAACCTCCTGATAATGATAATATACATGTGTTTATGTCTAAGAGGAGAGTTTGGAAAGATTGTCTTTCATTTCACTTTACGAAATTGATCACTGGACAGCACTGTTGTCATTCAAATAAAAATAAAATGTAGTAGAAAGCATTTTTTGTGTTTTACATAGATATTTCCCTGTACAGTATGTCCTGTCATGCTTTGTTTAGAGAAATTTCTGTTCACACATCTGAAGCTGCTTTATCTATAGAAAATAATTCATTGATTTTTGTATATATTTTACTCAGGCTACACCCGGGACACATCATTTTTGGAGATGGTGGTGGACATCGTACAGGAACTGAAGATGGCCAATCCTAATCTTGTATACGGTCAGTAGTTTGAATTTTACTCAACAAATGTGCACTCATAGAGAGTTAAGCATTAAAAATGTATGTAGTAACCTGGAATCTTGTACACCGTTTTCTTATCTACAGTGTGTGACCCTGTCCTAGGGGATCATGGTTCAATGGTGAGCCTTTTGTACATATTTACTACTCTTTCTTTCACTTTCTTGTTGTTTATGATGTACTGTAGTGTTGGTAGCTGGATCTGTTTTTGTGCATTTACATGTGTTAGGGATTGTGGGATGGAGAGAAAGCAAAAATGGAGATGTAGGGAAGGATGAAAGGATGACCATTTCAGCAGTATGGTGGGAGGTCTTGTCTTAGTATCTGCTGCCAGGGTGCATTTAGGAAAAATCCTGTTCTGTCAGCTCTATTCATAAGTGCTCATGACTCATAGTGTGTGTGTGTGTGTGTAAGTGTGAGAGAGAGAGAGTGATAAAAGCACTGGATCTTAATGGATGCTGGTACTTGATTATTCTCAGCCATGTTTAGAATGATTATGTCCCATGATACCTTCTTGTCCAGTTTGATGCCAAGTGACAGCCGTATAACTGTGTTTCCTCTTACCTTAGTATGTGCCTCAGAATCTGTATCCGGTCTATAAGGAGAAGGTGGTTCCAGTAGCAGATATCATTACTCCCAACCAGTTTGAGGCAGAGTAAGTATATTTATGATCTTGTGTACAATTTTAATCAACTTAAGACTAATAAACGAATGACGATATGTCCATTAATGTAGGGATAGGGTTGGAAATATACAGCACAACCTCATTTTCTTCCCAATTTAGTCCAATGCCATTTCCCTTCCAACATCCACATATCTTTTTAAAGCACTATCTGCCCTCTTACACATACATCAGCTTGTAGTCTCTTGTAATTGGTTAGTATTGCTGTGATTGACAGGCCGTTCCCAGGGTCACAGTTTCCTGTTCAGTCACTCTGAACCATAAGGGCTTACTTTTATGTTTACAACTGAATTATAGTGCAAGACTTCACCTTCTTAAGTGAATTTATTCTGCCGTTGTCGAGTATAAATGATGTGATGGGTCAGTGTCGGTATAAAATGATGACCTCATTATTATTCAAATGCATTCGTGTTCCAATATGTGAATACAATTCTAAAAGAAATTTGACAGCCCTAGTGTGTACTGTGTGTGTGTGTGTGTATGCCTACCTCTACCTTGGGAGGTAATGAATATAATCATCTATTAATATAGGTGTCATTGGCTTGGCGTCCTTGTACTGTTCTTGTCATACCGGCGTAAATGTTAAACTGCCTTCTCCTGTGTTTATGCATTGATCTGGGTTTAGACTAACGATGTGCTTTTTATGGGTCAGAGCTTTTGTGATATTGAAGAAGCATTATTTAGTTAAAGTACTTTATTAGTGTGGCATTTGCTCTGTGTGTGTGTGTGCATGCGTGCATGTGAGAGAGTCCTCTGCATGAATCTGAATCGTGACTTTATGCGAAATAATAGGCTTTCAGCTGCTACACAGTCAATTAACGTCAGAAGGTTTTATCTGTCAGTAGTCAAATATCTCCCCCCGATGTCCAAGGGGAAGAACTGCAACTATAACAGTTACTAAGTAACTATCACTTAATTATTAAGTTAGCACTGAATCATTAAAGCGGTTATCTGTATTTCTCACCTGAATTCCCTCTGAGTATTTTAGTACTAATATAAAAACTTATTTAAAAAGTTGGACTCAAAAATGAGTAGCAATAAAACATACACTAAAACCATACAATCTCTCTTTTTTTAGACTATTAACAGGAAAGAATATCAGCACAGAGAAAGATGCAGTGGAGGTAAGAGAACAAATGTTTTCAATGTTTTTCCTCTCTTCTTTCCAACCATTCACTTTATCCCCCTGATGTTTTTGTTTAGCATAGACCTCCACCACTCCATAGAGCCCTTCCATGCAAGAAATAATACTAGGCTTTGGACCAGTGGCCTTGGATAAGTTTCTCAAGTAAACGTGTGTGAATCTCTTTCTTCTAGGTCAAAGGTGTCAAACTCAAGGCCAAATTCGGCCCACCAACTCATTTAATGTAACCCGCAAGAGCTTTTAAAGAATATGATTATCGTACAATGTTTGCATCAACCATTACCACAAAATGTAAATCATCATTATTCCTCTAGGTGGCAGCAGCCTATTTCAAATGATCTGCTAGTCATTCATGGCTCAAGAAAGATTGAAAGCTAGCTAAACGCTGTCGAGTGTTGTGAAAAAAGGAAAGGACAAACACCTAACTAGTCATTTTGCCATGTAGATTTCATTTCATGCAATTTTTGCTATGGATGTTCAGTGATTATTCAGCCCTTATGGACCTAGAAATTTTGTGATGCGGCCCTCAGTGAAAATGAGTCTGACACCCCTGTTCTAGGTGATGGATCTGCTCCATAACATGGGTCCAGACACAGTGGTCATCACCAGCTCGGATCTCCCACCTCGCCTCGGAGACCGCTTCCTGGTTTCACTCGGTAGCCAGCGCATTGGTACGAATGCATGTGAGAGCTTGTGTGAGCGTGTGTTTGAAATGTTAGCCTTTGTTATCTGTAGCATTCTGAAGAGATGCAGTATGAAATCTGGTTTTGTGAAAACCAAACTTTATTATACTGACTTTATTATACTGGCCAATTCATACCAGATGTGCTGTTGTAGTGGTTATTGATGCACAAACAACGTTCTTGTCAAGCAACTGTTTAAGACGGTCTTACACTGTCATACTACTAACCCCCCCCCCCACCCCCCAAAAAAAAGCCCCCCATTCACATACAAGTTAGGATTTTTCTTGAAATCTCAATGGAAAATATAGCTTTTTGTTAAAACACTTACCTGATTGCTGCTTCATTTTGTCCTGTTATCACTCGGATCATAATATTGCAAGTGACACTACAGCACCACTTTTAGACAATGCTTAACTCTTTACATTAAAAACACAGTCTTGCAATCAGTCGGCTTAAACTTTCAAACATAAAGTTAATCAGAATTGTATATTGTTTTAGTTTACATACAGCTGAAAGAATCAGCAGCCAATAAAAAGGCAGAATAATCATTTAGAAGCATGACGAGCTATATGACTTATCAGCATTAATGGTGTTTTTTGGGGGTTTTTTGCGCTGCAGTGATGCCAGACGGCACGTTCACAACCCAGCGGATCCGGATAGAGGTGCCCAAAGTAGACGCAGTGTTTGTTGGGACGGGTGACCTTTTTGCTGCTATGCTGCTGGCTTGGACACACCACTACCCTACGGACCTGAAGGTATATCTATCACACACAGACAAGCATGCACATGATCAGTCAGCATGCTGTCAGTGACCTAAATTATAGTTCAGTGCTGTTTTACTTTCAATTTCGTCTTTTTTTTTTGTCTTTAATAGATGGCGTGTGAGAAAACGTTCTCCGTCATGTACCACGTTATTCAGAGGACAATTTCTTATGCCTTCGGTAACTGTGTGTGTGTGTGTGCGCGTGTGTGTGCGTGTGTGCATGTGTTTCGAGGTATTCAGCTGACCCACTCTCCACCTGATTTTTTTTTTGTCCCCCCCCAGAGATGGCAGGTCCTGGCAGAAAACCGAGTCCAGCCCAACTCGAGCTACGAATGATTCAGAGCAAAGCGGACATTGAGGATCCAGCCATCGTAATGGAGGCCACTGTTCTATAGAAACTCCATGTGTACACACACACACTCACACACACACACAAAACCATTTCCCTCTACCCTATGCCACAATCGCACAATGTATAGATGTTGTACATTTTTTGATCTGTAATGTGACATTGCCTTAGAAATCTTGAACAGAGCACAACATTTCATTCGCAGGCAGTAATAGCAGGGTACAGCCACATCGACGAGCAGCAGGGAGCGAAAGAGAAAGAGAGGGACAGGATGCTGTGACAAAAGAGAGGAAAGAGGGAAACGAAATCTCTTTTCAGCTCTTTCTCTCTTTAACAATGTCTCGTTCTCTACTCTCCTTGAACCCCTGTTTGTCCTGCACATTGAAGAAGCAATCAATTGCCTTTTTAATTTGTCTGAGAACCTGCTGGGACCGAAACAAGCTAAAGTGAAGTCGTTATTTATCATATCATTATGGGATATGGGTTTGCTAGTGATCGTGTTACATAAAAAAGCTCTGTATGCTTCACTTGAATGCCTATTCAGGGGGAAAATGCTGTGATTTATATTATTGCATTATTGCATTATCTTAAAAAAAGATTGTTGACTTATAACACTTTTTGTTTTTTCTTTTGTTTATTTTTATGCCTCATTTACATGTTTAAAATGTGAGTCTAGCATTTCAATGTTATTTTTTAAAAAGGTTTTAGAAATGTCTTAGTTGCTGTTCTTACTTCCCCATTTTTAAGCTTTATGAAAGATTGTGGACATTTTTTATGTTACTTTATTCTAATTTTTTTACAATAAATAATCTCATGTTAAGTTTGCTAGCTATTCCTGGGTTTACACCGGGGCACGATGTCCATCGTTTTCGCGGTTCAAAAAAGTGTGGAGCTTCCCAGTTTATGAGCACGCTTAGAGCACGATCGGGGGAATAAAAAGGAGGCAGCTCGCGTCCAGGAGATGAAACTTGAAGGAATCGTGTCACGTTCATCAAGATTTCCTATGATGGCACATCAAGGTCTGTTAGGCTCTATTAAGGTCTGTTAAGCTCTACTGTGCTCTTCCATGTTCTATCACGATTGGCGTCAAATGGTAATACATTGTAATAATCGCGACAAAATGTTTATCAGTCAGATATTTTTCCCTCATCATCACAAATTCACCAAGTTCTCTCAAAATCATCACAATTCGATCCCAGAACCCACCCATGCTCCTGCTAATTCTCTCAAATGATGGAAATCGTGGGCATCGTGCCCCAGTGTAAACCCAGGGTTACACTGAGCTAAACCAAACTTACTAGCTACCAATTGCTATATTGTGTAAACACATCCCTGCTGAAAAATCCAGCTTGATCTAATCCAGCTACTAGCTGTCCAAACAACACTAAATGCTTTTATGTACAAATTACAGTTACTCATTCAACATTGTAAGCAAAGAATTTTGAGAAAAATGACACAACAATAAAGTAATTAGGAAAAAAAAAATTCATTGATCACCCTCCTGAGAAATCCGATTTAAGATGAAAAGCTGATGTTGCGGTAGTTTAGGACCCATTTCCATCTACCTGCATTTAGTTGTAGGCGGCACGGTGGTGTAGTGGTTAGCAGTTTCACCTTACAGCTTGTCAGTTTGGGCGTTTCTGTGTGGAGTTTGAACGCTCTTCCTGTGATTGTGTGGGTTTTCTCCAGGTACTCAAGGGTCTTCACAGTCCAAAAACATGCATATTAGACTCATAAGATATTCTCGGTTGGCCCTAGATATGAGTGTGAATAGTGAGGGTGTGTTTGGCCCTGTGATGGTGTGGTGTGGTCAGCTGAGATGGGACCTAATGAAAGTTATGCGGTTCATATAATGAATAAATGAAAGATTTTATACCAGTGGAATTATGTGACTGCCTGGACAGATCATTTGGCTTGACAACAAATCTTGGCATAAGTTCGTCCCGGGCTAGATTCGTTCCAGTCTAGAAATAGGCGAGAAATAATGTCAGAACTCGTGTCTTTCAATCTTCCAACAGGACGTGCTGGATGATTTTGACTAAAATCAAGATAGTTAAACTTGCTAAGATGTGGTTTTTGCAGTGTTATTCACACATTTACCAACTCGCTGTTTTGCTTTTACTGGATTCAAAATCAACTCCACTCATCTAACTTTTTTCAAAGGAATTAGATGCTTCCGTTGTAGGATTTAAGACCTGGCAAATACTTGTGCTTAATTGGATTTTAATAAGCTTATAAGGAAATGCTTGGCACACACTCCACCTTGTTACTGTCCTGTTGTGACATCCCAGTCTTTGCTTTACTCAAGTTAAAGTTTGCTAAGGTCACTGATAAAAATGCTCAGATTCCAGCTGTGGTGAACAGTGCACCGCCCTTGATGCTCTTCCTGCCTCATAGGCAGATTTATAAAGGAAGCCCTGACTCCTCCCTGTTGGCTGCGAAGGTGTGGGGTTAAAAGTTCTTCCCCCATCTCATTCTCAAACAAAGACGTTAGATTCAGGGACACCTTGTTCTCGGAGGCTCTTGAATGTTAGCTGATATTTGTTGCCTTATATAACCCATTGGGTCACATGGTTGCTAAAAGCTTCCTGTTTTGAGAACAAATTCTTCACTGAGCAAGCATGGGAGGAGTTCCCTTATCAATCTAATTACATGGCAGTATTCCTTCCGCACCATAGAACACTTGATTAAGTCGAATGAAGTAAAAACTATTTTCACAACAGTAGATGTCTTTAAAAAATCAAACAAAATATCACTATTCTTTGGGGACATCAGGAGTAGAGCAGAGTGCAGAATGTTAATGGAAAAAATTGTATGTGTTAAATTGTTTGTTGTGCAAACAAACGATATGTATGTGTTGGTGTGTACTGGATTGCGTGCATAATATTATACATAAAAAAAAATTCTCTTTTCTAAATTATTGGCAACCCGAGATTTGGCGAAGCTGTACCTTTGAAAGAATAACAACTATAACAGCACTGAGTCACTTCCTGTCGTTTCTAACACTTGTGGCGGCCTATGAATACTGTTCAAGCGTCTTTATATCATTAGGGTTTTTTTGGCTTTTCATGTGGACTTCTTTGATAAGCTCAAACCACAGGTTTCTTACTATGATGGCCATCGCAAAACTTCTTGTGTCCTCTAGCTATGTATGTGGTGGGTTTCTATATATCTATATATTTCTATATCCATAATGTTTCACAAGACAAGATTCTAATGGTAGAGATGATTGTGATTTTCTTGAAAAATGAATTCAAATATCTGGATCTCAGTCAGTGCAGTTTTGCGGCAAGGTTTTACACAGGCATAGGTTACACAAGTGTGACTTGGGACCTGGATACATAAACATAACACTGTTAATTAATCAATGAAAAACATACATCCGGTACCTATACCGCTCATCCCTCAGGGTCAGTGAGGAAGCTGGAACCAATCCCAGCTGATTTCGAATGAGAGGCGGGGTACATCTGGAACAGATCGCCAGTCTATATCAAGGCAAGAACTTTGTTGCTGTGAGGTGACAGTGCTAACTACTAACCCAGCGTGCTGCTGCTAAAAATTTATAATAAAAATAAATATACAGTGTGGTCCAAACTTCTGCTTTGTTTATACAACAGTTTCCATCACAAGTTATATTTCTGACAACTTGAGTCTAGAGTAGAGAATCTGTGAAATATTCAGATGAATTTTAGTATTTTTTAGTATTTTCCTTCCCAAAAATGTAATGACACAGTTATAATCTTCATATCTCTCTTTGCAGATTCTAACTCCAGAGTCCTTCTGAAAAACAAGAATAGCTGTGATCCTCTCAGCAGTTACATAAATGCCAACTACATACGAGTAAGCATTACCATTAACACTAATGCTGTAATAAGGCTATTAGGGCCATTGTAGGCAAAATAATAATAATAATAATAATAATAATAATAATAATAATAATAATAATAATAATAATAATAATAATAATAATA
>JBCNYG010000009.1:10685481-10722969 GCA_039654305.1 Porochilus rendahli | reverse complement strand
TATATAGTGTCTGATTAAATTCTGAATCGCCTCCCAATTACTAACTTAACTTTTACTTTTGGAGGAGTATTTTGATACAATCTAGAAAGCTGTTCTGCTGCTTGTAACTATTTATTATCTAAGTGGCTTTGTTGGGATCCTTTGTCTGTCAAAAAGGTCTACAAGCAGATGTACTTATTCTCGAGACCCTGTACCTGTTATACTTTTACCCAGTGTAATTTAGACACCACTAGACCTGTAGCTACTTCACACAAAACATTCTAGTCCATAAAATATGGGAGTTTTATTTTTGAGATTGAGTGAACCCAAAATACCCCCTGGTACTGTTGTTTGCTGGTGTATATTTCAAAAAATCAGAAAAAAAACCCAGGCTTGTGCAAAATACTGAATTTTTCTGATTTCAATTCAATTTATTTGAAGAATTGAAATTTGAATTGAATTGGCTCCGCCCCACAAGATGTTGAATTTAAATTAGAATTGGAATAACAGGAAGTGTAAAATTCATTGTAATTCAGAGAAATTCCTTATAGCCAAGTAACAGAATGTATGGACTATATTTTAAAGCATGATTTTGGAATACACCAAAGTTATCACTTGAAATTTAATGGAATTTGAATTGCAATTCTACTTCCTGTTTGCAACCTAAATTAAATTTAATTCAAAGTCATGGCATAGAATTGGAATTTGGGAGACATTCTCAATTCAAATCTGAATTTCGCACAAGCCTACTCTGAACATTCAATTCTTTTTATTAAATATTGGTGGAAATTTGAAAAATTCAAAGTTATTTGTCTGACAACTTACCTTTAAACTTTACTGTAACACAACTATGCTTCGCTTTTTTTTAAACAGTATCCTAACATGTTTAGTCAGAATGGTTTTTACACATCATACAGACATAGAAAAAGATTTAGCATGTGTTTTATTCTCTGCGTCAGTCTAACTGTTTGTGCAGTTGTTTGTGATATCTATATCTTGAGTAATTTTTTAATTTATAGTTTATCCCAGAATTGTGAATAAATTAATATTATTGTGTATGTTAAAATTACTGTTGAAAACATGGTTGAGCTGATGAAGTTGTCTGCTCCGTTACTCTAACAGTGAGTGGCTGTCGTTTTGACTCCAGCATTATCCCTTTGGAATTATGTTTATTATCCCCAGATAGTAGGCCAACAAGATGATGCCAATTCGTGCCAAATTAATAGATAATAATAGGCCCTTTTGACCACTATTTTGTCATAATTATGTCACCTTTGACTCCTTCAGGTATTTGGGGTGTGGGAGTAGCTACACAGAAAGCCAACCTTAACCTGGTGCCTATGGGTAGAGACACGTACAGCCTGGTGCTTCGACAAGATGGAACCGTGTACCATAATAACGAGGAGAAGAACCGGTTACCAGCTAATAGCCTGCCACAGGAAGGAGATGTTGTGGTGAGTTTCTGAGGCAACATGCTCTTCAGGGCAAACAGTGAAACTTGTTTGAGATTTTTAAAGAGGTTCTCAGCGGGGTTTGTTTTTGACTCAGCTCAATTTTTGAGTTGAAAACCAAATGATACGGTGTTGAAACTCATCAGTGATTGTGGTAACTTGGGAGAGATTTTTTGAAAAAGGCTCAAAACACCAGCTACTGGTTAAAAGGATTAAATATAGTCATCAGTATGCCCATCCGTCTGTCTGTTTGTAATTAGTTCTGGACTGGGCCAGAGCTTGGAAACCGTTTGAGCTTTTTAAATAAATTTTAGTAGTTTTACTACGTAGTGTAGCTGCCTTTGGATATTGTAAGGTTTATGACATTTGGAGCCCAGGCGGATATGTTATCTCCCGATGACTCTTGTTTTAAAACTGTTAACGTCCTTTAATTATTGAAAAACAGCCCACCTTTCCCAGTCCCGCCTTTTGGAGGGAGGCTGTGAAACCACCATCTTTTTCAAGTATACGCTGATCAATACTCTGAGCAACTCCTTTCTCACATAGCCACGCCCCATCCACCACACTGCTCTTCCATGTTCCCTTATAGTCCCTTACCCACTTTCAAGTTTTTAAAAAACATTTTCATAATTATTGATTGGGTGGATTTCGACTGAGAGCTTTTGATCAAATTATATGGCAAGATAGACGGGCTATAAATAACACATTGGCATTTTAAAAAATAATAATTCATGGCAGTATACAGGCAACACATAATTAGCTTGAAAGCATGCTCAGTAAGGAATAAAACACAACAGGGTGTGCCAGTATGGGAAAATAATTAGCTCCAGGTGGTGAAATACAGCCCAGTATGAGAGTTACCACTCTGAAGCTGATTATTATCATTAAGTCTATCAATGCCTGTTGAGGTGTTTTTATTGGTTTTGTTCCACACCAATTTACTATATTTACAATTACAATTTACAATTCACTATATTCATGATTTCACATTTCTGTTTAATCAAAAGCATTTTTAATTCCTGTACCTAACATTGTCTCTGTTCACTTACAGGGTGTATCGTATGACCATGTAGAGATGAATTTATACCTGAATGGGAAGAACATGAACTGTCCAGCATCAGGCATTCGAGGAACAGTGTACCCTGTAGTATATGGTGAGGCAGCATGTTAGGGAAACTAATGTTGATTGTTCCAAGAAACACAATTTCTCTGATAATTTACATTATTTATTGCGTTCACATGTACAATAGAGCTTGAATTCTTGTAGCTAAGGGTTTTTTTCACCAGAAGGGGCTAGTTAATTGCCATTTACTTATTATGGCATTAAATTTTTTTTAGTAACATTTAATTTTGTGCTGGGAAACTAAAATGTTTTTATACTGGTTCGCTAATGCGCTAATGTACAAGTCGTAAGCTAAAAAACTATAGCAAAGATTATACAAAAAAATAGATGGCATACTCATCCCTGAGTATCTGTCCCAAGCGCTGTTGTGTCTGCCGAATTTCATGAGTTTTCACCGATGGGAACACCTTAAAATTGGATAAGCCTTGCAGGGAAAAAAATCCTTATGGATGCATTAGGATCCTTGCACCTCTGGTGCCTGAGCCCTAATGAAAGAGGTTCATTACTATCAGGTCTTTAAGCTGCTGCTGTTAGAGAAAATGAGTCGGCGCCATCTGACAAGTCAGAACTGACAATTAGGTATGACTGTGGAATAAGACGGCATGTGGGACACAATCATTCTGCCTGCATTATTTTATTGGTATGAATGCCCTGTGTTAAATCATTTAATTTTTTGTGCCTCCCTTGCAGTGGACGACAGTGCAATTTTGGATTGTCAGTTTAGTGACTTCTACCATCCTCCACCTCAAGGCTACCAAAAGATCCTTTTCGAGCAGCAGATCTTCTGATCCTCACGACAACTCTGAGCACATCAGCCTTCCAGGCAGCAGTCGTCATGTCTATTCCCACTACTACGTCTCTGGGAAAGTCCAATGGTGGAAATGACATGCTTGCGATTATGTGGCTGACGTATCACTCTGCCGGTTCAGAAATGCAACTGACCAGTGTTATATTATTAGTAATATCTTTAAGGTAGAATTAATCTGTGTTGGCACTTAAAAACACTCCAGCTTTGACCTAATTTATTTATGTAAATGAAAATTATTCAGACTCTAATTTTTACATAAACACACAAATTGTGCACGCTTCGTTTTGGATTTCAGACAAACAATGTGCTGCTTTAATCATGGATACATAAACAATACTCTAACACTGGATTTTAAAAAATTCCCAGTTTTTCATCAGCACCCACATCAATTTTTTTTTATATATGTATAAAAACTGTGATTGTGCGATTGGTTTAGTTTTGTATGAAATAGTTCTCTAAAGATGTTTTGAGCTGCAAGGTTGCTGTCCTATAGAGAGTTGTTTAGGGTTTCAGAGTTTAATACATGTTAAATGTAGATGTAAAAGACTGGTTATCTAGGGTGTGTTGTATAGCTTTAGTCACTTTGCCTACATTTAGCTTTAAAAGCTTTTGGGATTCGACAGTGACCTCATTTTGTCTATTTTTTAAAATTGCCGCAATTAGGTTTTTAAAAAGTTCTGATGAAAAACTGGGATTTTTATTTTAAATTTGTGCCAATTTATGGATTATTTAACATATTTTTAACAAAAATATCTGTACTGTGATGGTATGAAACAAGCCATGTCTTAATTTTTATTTTTTCTTAAATAATACATTTGTGAGAAACATATGGTTTTGCCCAATATCTTAAGACAGTAGTATTGGTTAATTCACTACATAATGTGCAATATCTGCCTTATGTCTTTAGAAAATTGCTTGATTAATGCAGCTAATAGAAAGAAATATAAAGCTGCAGATAAAGGGCCTGTCTGTTAGATGGTCACTTATACTTGGTTTTAAGTTTTAAGTTAAGTTTTTGTTGATGTAAAACAAAGTACATTAGTGTGCAGTGAAGATTATACACCACCACTTTTGTCTGAAAGGGCTCCTAATAAAAAGTAAAAAAATTACTTCTCTACTTCTAGGTGTCACAAATGTTTTATTTTTATTTTTACCTTTGCATAGCATGAATAAAATTCATACCATATGGAACGGTTTAGCGAGTGAGGAAATTAAAAAATATCTGAACACCTTTAATGTTTGAAAGGTTAAATGCTGTAATCAAATTAAAGTCAATAAATATTGACTTATTTTCTTCAAAAAAGAGACTGTTATTTTTGTTATTACTATCAATTCTTGTTTGTTTACTTATTCTCATCAATATGATCCAATATTACATGAAGTAAATACTTCATATAGTACTTGATTTAGTATCGTACTTGATTTCTGATTTATCTTCATTCTGTTAAGTGTATAATCACTGCATCACTGTATTTTTTTTATTTCTTCACTTGTTAATCTATTCCATATGGTTTGAAGTTCATTCGTGCTATGCAAAATTTAAAAAAAAATAATTTTTTTAATTTGTGACACTTTCCGAAAATTTATATTTTCAGTGTTCATTAGGAATTATGGAAGAGTAATTTTGTGCATCTTTTTAATAGGTAAAAGTGGTGGTGTATAATCTTTAATGCACACTACTGCACATCTTATGAGATATTGTGTGCACTGATTATTCAGGTGTTCTCAGTGTGATGTATGTTGGAACAATAATAAAAAATATTGCTCTGTTTGATGTTTGCATTTTATTTTTTTATCCACACAGTGGGGTCCATGTCTGTGTTTCCCAGGAACCCTAACCCTTATATTCCACAAATTGTTATTTTGATGAGTGTGTTTGTTTTTGTTTCATTATACTTCTTTTACAATATGGATACAATCACTGTAGCTTCTATAAAAATACAATGGAAGATCCATTTACTTTAATAACGACCGGGGGAAATGGGGCAAATCCCCACACGATGTAGTTACACTTTGACGTTGCATGATAAAAATGCTGTAATTTTTTTCATAAAGGAAACAGCAATTTAAAAGTAATTTTAAACCCAAAAAATGTAATACCAATATTTGTCTTATGAAACATATTGAAATATTGAATTGCGTTTTGATTCGTCCTCTTAAATATTTTTGGCGCATAAACACCGAACGCTGGCTAAGCGAGTCATCTGCTGGAACATGCGCAACATCTACGCAGGACTGACGTAAATGATGCGCGGAAACGCTTTTAGCCTCTCAGGCTAACTTCTAACGTCTATCATGGCATAACGCTTACTGTAATCCGCAGTATAATATAAAATGGGTATATAATAGCTAACTTTATGTGATAAAAATAAGTTATTCAGGAGTCTAGAAAAGTTGAACGATTTCACCATACAGTGTGAAATCCTGCATTTTGCTCCTCCCCTCTACCAGCTCCTCTGTACCCGCCTCATAGCGTTCCGTTACGTTTTTTTCCTTTCGCAATAAATTCCGATTAATCCCGCCTTCTACACCAGGATTGGTTGAAACCATTCCGCCTCCTGCGCTACAATTGGCTACCAGTTCACACCTCTGCGCAAAACTGTTATTGGTCCACTCAGAGTTCAGATCGCAGCAACCAAGCAATAGTAGGTAGGCGGGATCTCTCGGAATAGCGGTAGGGAAAAAATAATAATGCTGTCACGTCTGCTCGCCTGCTGTTCGCTTCTCGGGTTGAACGTCTGAGTGAGCTGAGCTCCGCGAGTCGGGACTTACACACGGAGAAGACATACACACACAGCCATGGCAGAAAACGCCGGCTTGGAAAATCATCGCATTAAGAGCTTTAAAAACAAGGGCCGAGATGTCGAGGTGAGTCGGAGGCCTTGTTGTTACTAACTGGTTCCACTTTCAACGTGCTAGCGATGGCCGTTATTCTGGTTTTTGACTAGGAATGTGCGGTGGATTTTCAGCTTGGCTTCAGATCGAATCCGGAACCTTCTTCAGTGTAACATGCGGAGCGGCGGGCGCGGCCTACGGAGGAAAGGCCTCGTTTATACCGCTGATATATCTCCAGACTCGCACCACTCAGTCTAATCGCTGTTAGCGAACGACATTAAACCGCGGAACTAACATTGTGTATGTGAGAGTGTGTTGAGCTCGAGCTGCGTTCCCTAGTGACCGTCGAGACCGAATTTAGCTTCGAGCAGGCTAACGCTGACTAGCCACAGCGTTTTCTTCGTCGCCGGTTACTCGTTAAGCGAGCTAGCTAGAGGGATGGCTTGAGTACAAGCCGGCTAGAGACAGCACGATTCATCACGACAGGAAAACCCCTTCTGGTTGATGTTCATAGTGAAACCGATACGAAGGGGTACAAGCTTGTGCCGGTGTTTGGACCATTTGTATTACATTATCGAAAAATGGTATTGTAGCTTTAAACGATGGCTTAAAAATAAACCCAGGCTTAACTCTAGTCCCTAAACCTAGCCCTAACCTTAAACATCAGACTCAGAACTTCAGTTAACCCTAAAATCTTAACCTTTCACCTAATACCCAACCGCTGAAGAAGCAAATGTAGTCAGGTAGCACAACTTGGTAGTGATGTGAGTATAGCAGGTCACCCTCTTTATTAATCTTTATTCTTTATCTTATCTATATCTTTATTAATTAGCACTGTTATTGTTAGTTTAATGAGATGAACGCGTTTAGGAAGTCAGTAGCCTCTCAGCCAAAATGATTCATTTCGAATCATTAAAAGGTTGAGATTCTCGACACTTCCACAGGATCGAGGAAGAGTCTGCTGTCTGCTGTGTGCTCGGATTGTGTTCTCTCCCAAGTCCTTCTGGATAAAACCATCTGCCAAATGCATAAATGTCAGGCATGCAGTGAGTCGACTCCGAGTCAAAGGAGTCAACATGCGTTGATGTGTTATGGAATAAAACGTATTTGTGTTGTGAAGGACGGCGTGTTTTTACATCAAATGTATCCATTGTTTGTCCTGTCAGTCAGCAATAAACTGTGTCTTTTTTTGTTTAGTCTTTTGTTTTTAAGGGAAAAAAAACAAAATAAAACTAAATTACCCATTTAGAGCCTGTTCTATTATTTACCTTATCATAAATACACCTATTAGGTGACTGTCTCCTTTTCTCAGTAAAAAGCACCAGGATTGTAATTAAGGTTACAAGGTAAGGAACTACTACGATGAGATCGGCCAGATTTTCTCGTGGTTATTTATTGACAATCGTTTTGACTTGTAGCGAAGCACCATTGATGAGGAAAAAATGTCTATCAAGTTGCTTTTGGAACGTTAAGAAAAACCTGTAGCGTCTGTCCATCACTCGAGCGTATGTGTGCACATGGGAACCCTGTAATCGGGTCATATGATGTCCTTCTTGTGTTATTGAAATGTTCTCTAAAGCTACGGTTTCTAAATGGTGTCCTTTGCATGTTGAGACTAAGATTGCATGTTTGGTGACCTCATTTTTATTCCCTCCTGTAAACACATTACTAAAATGAATTAATCTTTTTAAACACCTGTATCCGATTGCCACACCTTAGTGAGCTGTTGAACCGAGCTGATTGACATAAATCACGGCTCCAACGCAAGGGATGACCGTTGAAACGAAGGAGAGGATTATAAAACTTCTTGAAGGTAAATCTTCACGGAATGTCGCAAAAGATTTTGGTTGGTTCCCAGTCAGTCGTGTCTAAAATCTGGACTAAGTACAAATCGAATGGGAAGGTTGTAAAAAGGTAGCGTACTGGTACACCAAGGAAGACATCAAAGTGTCAAGATAGAAAACTTACAGTAATACTCCTTGGTAACAGACACTGCACAACAAAACAGATGAGGAACAAACGGGCAGAAAGAGGAGTCAGTGTCTGACCGGACTGTAAGAAATCGCCTAAAAGAAATGGGTTTTACGTCTAGAAAAGCCAAACGAAAACCATCTTTAACATCTAAACAGAAGAAAACGTTTCAGGGGCTAAAGAAAAGCAGTCATGGACTGTGGATGAGAGGGATATTCAGTGGTGAATCACGAACCTGTGTTGGGCAGAGTGATGATGCTGGAACTTTAGTTTGGTGACATTCCAATGAAATTTATAAAAACAACTTTATATTGAGAGTTTGGACAATTTTCTTATTCATCAATTAAAAGAATGTTTGATGATGACACAATTTTTCAGGATGATAATGCATCGTGCCGTAAGACAATGTAGCAGAGCATTCCAGTTACAGGGAAGTATACTCTTTACATCAAACCATATACAGCATACTCTGCTTTATTATGTGAACATACTAAGCTTTAGCACACAATATAAATAATTTAACAAATAATATATATGATAAATAATGAGTTTGCATGTTCTCCGGTTTCCCCCCCACACTCCAAAACTATGCACAGTAGGCTTATTGGCAATTTCAAATCACCCCTAGTTTGGTTGGTTTCCAACCTCCCTGTGACCCTAATTAGCATTAAGCAGCTTAGAAACTGAATCAGTGAATAGACCAATAGAAAAATTCCTAATAGTACAAGGTTGTACTACCAAACTTACTGATACTTTATCTATTTACATTTGCCATTTGGCACACACCCTTATCCAGAGCGACTTGTATTTGCATCATACGACTGCACAAGTGAGGTTTAAGGGCCCAACAGTGGCAATTTGGTGGTACTGGGGCTTGAACCCATGGCCTTCTGATTAGTAACCCAAAGTATTTACTACTGTACTACTGAGCCACCAATGTCACAAATGTTAATTCAATAGGGACTCTATTGTTATTTATCCAAAGCGACTTGCCATTTTTTGTTTTGTCTCATTCTTTAACGGAGTAGTTGAGGGTTAAAGGCCTTGTTTAAGGGCCCAACAGGTGCAGTTTGGTTGTACTGGGCTTGAACTCTCAGCCTTCAGTAACCCATAGCATTAACCACTTAGCCAGTAGTGCCCACATTATCCAAAAGTTGGTTGTACAGTGGGCTTGGTCAAGTCTAGCATGTCAGAAATTTTATCAGTCATGGTGGGCTTTTATTTTAGCCACTTTTGCATTCCCGTGCTATGGTTTCCTTTTATTGATTGCAATGCAAGTTAAGATTATCACAAATGAAAAATCGCCAATCATTACTCATAGAGGTGCGGGATGTCTGTCTGGACTTCACATCGCTGCTTTTGATCGTCAGACTGCAAATCCTGTTAAATGTGTAGTCTGTTCCTGGCATACATTCTGTTGTTTAATGCTGAAAAATGCTTTGTATAATTATGTAATGCAAATTCAAAACAAGACCACATGGAGAGCACAAACAATCCCCCATATGGACGAAAATGTACAAATTTTACAATGTTAAAGAATTCTTAAAAAATAACTGGTTCTAGAAATTTAATTCAAATCATCTCCGAAATCTATTGGAGTTTTCTTTGCCCGATCTCTCAGAGAAATTTCATGAGAATCTGCACATTACTTTTTGTGTAATCCTGTTAACGAACACACAGGCTGAAGGTAAAACCTTTATAACCGTTTTGGCAGAGTTAACTCAGTTGATACACTGAGGGCAGAAGTTCCTCATATTCTGTGTAATGAAGTATTAAAAAAAAGATTATTTCTGCAGTTCACAAACATGTTTTGGACATACGAAGAGTTTATCAAGCTTTTCTACGATTGCTTTTAGGTATTATGCATGAATATTTGCTGCCAGATTTCAACAGCTGCCCCTAGCGCTGCATTATTAAAATAAAATAAAATAAACTGTTGTCTTCCTCGCACAGTATTTCAGTATTTTTATTCTTGCCTGTTGCGTTCACACTTGCACTCTCTACAAATGTGTTAAGTGGACGTAGATGGAAAAACTGATGTTATTCTTTAGCGCTTTTGTGACGTGCATACAAGGCAACACAAGCTGTGTGGTGTTTTTGATGAAGGGACCGAACAAGAGGTTTGTCGTTTTGTCGTGAACAACAAATATGCATATGTACTTGGATGAAGCAAGAAAAAGCCATCACTCGTTGTCTTGTTTCAGCTATCCCTGGAATTTGAGTTGCGGTCCACAATTCTCACGCAATTACTCCAAGTGGTTCTAACCCTGCGTTTGAGTTAACTTCATGAAATGAATGTAGCAGATGGTCTGTAGTTTTTCTCTTTAGTCTGAGCAGCTCAGGTCGGTTAAGCAGAACACGGTTAGTTTTATAGGTTAAAACCTCTTGATGAAGACCTAAGCTTTCACACAGGGTTTTTATTTTGTCTTGGTTCAAATCACCAGAGTTTGTAAACCTGCAACCTTTAGCTCTTTGTTCTCTCGCTTTGGTTGGCATTTATAGGTTTTTTTTTTGTTGTTGGTTTATTTTGAATTAATTGCAAGGAGCCATGTGGGAACGTTCAGACCACGTACCGGTCAGAAAGGTCTGCCTGTGATGGAAGCAAGAAAGTGAATAGAAGGAAGACAGTCCTGGGTACTGGACTAGTGCATATTTCTGTGTGAGAGAGATGTTTCTATTTAATTTCTCATGAAGCAACAACAGAGCATTTGCTCATAGCGTGGGAATAAACTGGGCAGTATACCAGCAGAATGCCGAATGCACTTTGAGGAAACATCTTGAAAGTACGATACTGCTTCACACTTTGCAACAAAGAACTGCTGCCTCGAGACATCCAAGCAGAACAAGGGAGCTGATCTTGAGTACATATGTAGACATGCTATCAGTCAACGTTGGCATGATGAACTGAAGATGTGCTCAGGAAGCAGGGTATGGAAATGCTTCTGCAGTGTCCTTGCTCTATAATATCCCAGAATGCAAAGCAAACCGTGCTACAGGTGTCATACAGCTCAGACTTGCTGCGACTCGTAGTTCGATTGGGTCGAGGTAGGCTCACGTTCCCACCAGTAAGAAATTGCTTCAGAGTCCATTTGGAACTGACCTGGAGGGGACACTGTGCATTGGCATGTCTCAGATGCCACACTGCTACGCTTCACGCTGTAAGGGTTGTTCTTCTTCATTGATGTTCATACGATGTCATTACAGGTAAGAAGTTAAGCCGAAGAAACTGAGACAGAACGACACAAACTGCACCCAACGTAAAAAAAACTGACCTAGTCTTGATTCAGACAGACTAAAAAATGGTCTGCCTCAATTATTTAGATTTTTGCCCCAATGCTTTTTACTGGTGTCCTGGCTTACAATAATTGACAGGAGTTGCACATGTCTTAACTGTCTTTGACTTTTCTGCAAAGCAGACAATGGTCATCTTTAAACCTCTCTTTCGTTGTGACAGGACCACCACTGTAAGCCATATCCAAAGATTTCGCTACGGTTCTGATTGTCGCCATCTATCTGGAACAGCCCGAAAGTCACATGGTGTGTACCAGACCTTATACGTTTCGCCTCTTTATTAGCACATCAGGCGTGTGTTGACAAACTATGAGCAATTTCAAACACTCGCATTTACTGTCTTGATGCTCGCACAGATACACACACTGTGCATTTATGTACAGCACAGCAGTGCCAAGCTGTCATGTCACTAGGGGAAGCTTCAGGCCTCTGGTTTATGGAATGTTTCCCAACTGCTTTGCCCTGCTTTCAGCCTACTTCTGAGACTGATTCACCTCACACACATGCGTGCGCACACACACACAGTTTTTAAGATGTACAGTATTTGCACATCAGTAGGCCTGCGCGAATGCTTCAAGCACATGGCTGATGCATTAACCTGCAGCTCTCTCCGATAAATGTTATCATGAACTTGGGTCTATATTTACTTTTTTCCTTCGTTTACTTCATAAAGAGCAAATCATTTTGTTGGAGCTGTAGATGGTATGTGTACGAGTGTTTTTGAGATGAATTGCGTGCTTTGTTTTTCAGTTCTAGTGACCCAGTCAGGATCAGGAGGCATGCATGGGATTCTTAGTAAATATGTTTAGTTATTAAGCATTAGGATTTCTTAGTCATCTGGTTTTTCACCTGTACACTTATTCATCAGCATCTTATATTTTATTTATTTACGTACTAAAAAATTTTTTTTCACCTCCATCTGGTGGCTTTGAGTTTGGGTTTTGACACAACGTGGAAGGTTTTGATGTTGATTCATGGGTAGCATGGCAGAAGCCATTGTCATCCTTTTCACCATTCCAATACTTAATATATTATATACCATTTGGGAATGGTACAATCTGATTGGTTTGCTATTTTAGGAGAATAGACATTATCCACCCCGCAAACTCAAAGAAGAATGGTTGAATCAATTAAAAAATGTAAAAAACGAAAAAATAGTTTTTAGTTTGTTTTTTTTAATGTTTCTGTGTAGTATACGCAAAAACAGTTATTCGCCCCAGACACAGAACAGTTCCTTGACATTATAATTTGGCTTAATTAATAATTATTAAGTGTAGATCTTTAATATTACATCTAAGGAAAATGTTCATCATTCACAGAATTTGTTTCCACAGTCATTGTTCCTTTATGTTGTCCACATTAAAGACTTGGCGGCCAAGTCAAAGGTGTGCTAGCCAGCAAGGTTTCGAGTTGCTAACCTGGGTTTACACTGGGGCACGATGTCCGCAATCTCCGCGATTCAAAAAGCGATTTGGGTATAAAATGGGTTCATCCAAGAGAGAAAACTTGAAGGAATCACGTTCCCAAGTTCATCAAGAACCCCTACGATGGCACATCAAGGTGTGTTATACTCTGTTAAGCTCGAAGTACTCTACTATGATTCCACGATGGGCGTTAAATCGTAATAAGGGCAATTGTTATTTTTTAAGACCTTTCCCAAGAGTCTAACAGGGATTCAAAACCACGTCCTCTCGATCATGAGCCCAGTATGCGAACAACTACCCCATCAGCCCCAATGTCAAATCTTAATAATCGTGGCAAGTTTTTGAGTGTCAAAAATGGTAAATTTGTCACCAAGTTTCCACAAGTTAATCACATATAGACGTGTTCCCTCAAGATATGCACGATTTGATCTTGCAACCCCCCCCACGCTCATCAATTCGTGGAGATCGTGGACGTCGTGCCCCAGTGGCAAACCCAGGCTTAGTAAGAGCTCTCCATTTTTAAACACTTGACCAGCAAGTTTGTTGTCTGTTAGCTGTTCTCAAGGGGGAAAAAAAACATAATTCTATTGAAGTGTAAATTTTTTTTGTTGTTTTGACTTTGAGTAATGGGCCAAACGAATGGTCCGTTTTTAGAACCCAACAGAGGTTAAATCTTAAATAGTTATGCTTCAATATACTTCAGTGGTCTCTGATGTGACTATACATTTAATTTCAGCGTGCCAAAAGATATTGATCTGATTCATTGCATGCTTGCTTTTATTCATTTATTTAAATTTCTTCTCTCTTGGACAGTTTCTTCCTTGGTGTTCATACCATCTGGATTGCTTAAGTTGGTGCTTTGGCTTTGTAACATGAACTGAGATGCCCAGTCATAAGACCGAACCTGATCCTTCCCTTCGTCCCCCTCGTGTGGAATCTCTGCATGTTCATTCCAGACCACACACCCCCTCCCACACTTGCTACCTCTCTTCATGCCCCTTCTTGCTCTTTTAGTTTAATTCCTAACAACTGCATATTGTTGCTAAGCTTGGAAACTTGACTGTCATAAGTCAGCTTGTCTTTGCGTAATAAACATTTAAAATGTTTCTACACCTGCGGAATCTGGTGCCAAACTCTGTTACCTTTTTGTTGTTGGTGATGATGTTGTGGACACTTTGTGTACTACTCTGTTTTTACTGACCAGAATTTCAGAAAACCTTGCAGGGTTATAATCAGTGACCTGTTAAGACAATTCTTTGTAGGCAGATTTTTGCTTTTTATGTTCTGCCAAATATAGTGTCGGCAGCTATTGGAATGGGTGGCGTCCGTCCGTCGTCTGTCCCACTGTTGTCCAGACAATAACTTTGGAGTTCTTGCCGGATTTTGATGAAATTTAGTATGTGGATTTGTCTCACTGGTACTTCACCTGGGATTGGATCATGCCAAAATACGCACATAATTAATGTGACAGCTGGACTTCATTTATTTAACACCACAGTTTGTTTGGCTACATCCCATATCAGGTTCCCCTTAGACTGGATCCTGTTGGTAGCCATCGACAAGCTTCTGGCAGATTTCTGGTTGGATATTTCACCACTTTTTGATTAAATGTGCTTGATTAAATGTGCTGGCTTCGTGACTCAGGCTCAGATTTTTATGGTTTAAGGTTGTTTATTGTCCCGCTCGATGAAATTTGCTCTGTACACTTGGTTTCAAAATATAAATGTGTGTGTGTGTGTGTGTGTGTGTGTGTGTGTGTGTTTAAGACTTGTGCAGAAATTTTTAATGTACATAAAACAGTATAAAACAACAAACAAATGACGTAATACCAGCCCTTGGTTGCAGCAAGAGCTGACCATTTGTAAGAACATTCCATATGTCTTCAGTTGGTTTGGTCAAGCTGTTCTAAAAACCTAACCCAAACCTGGTTTATCTATTCCACAACTAGCTTTGATGTGTGTTAGGGGCAGTATCCTGTTGGAATACATGATTGTGATCAACTCATGATGAAGTCTACTCACTTGTTTAAGGTTATGCTGTAGTATTTGGAAATAATCCTTCATTATTCCTTACACATTGTGCAATGTTTCAGTTAAACTGGCAGGAAAACAGCCCAGCAGCATGATGCTACCACCACCAGGTATAAACAGTTGCTACAGTGTTCTTGGGATTGTATGCAAATTAAAAGTTAATTACAAGTTACAAGTTTCAAATTACAATTTAATGCCGAAACTTGCTTGACGGTAAACAATGACAAAAAAGGTTTAACTAGAAGCAGTGCATGAAGTGGGATGCCCCAGGGTGGTAAGAACAAAAAAAAAGAACAAAAAAAACATGGTTGTTCTGAGTGTACTGCTAAGCACTCTATGTATTACATGGGACATCCCATAAATATATTCAGTATATTTCTTTAAATTTTGTTTTTTTTTAAAGCAGCATTGTTGAGAAATGTTACTATTTTTGTGCAAGTCCATTCTAATCAATAACAATGTTTTATAAATAAACCGTATCCTTTTTACAGTGTTGTCCAGCTCTTCCAGCAACCATCTAAAAGAGAATCGTTAAAGATGGAATTCTGTAAACCGTTTTACTTCCATGACCGTATCATGTTCTAAAACAGGTCTCTGCTGGAAACCAGTACACAAATGTACACTGTGATTACAATGTTGGATTACAATGAAGTTCGAGGCCAGAAAATGGTAAAGATCAGGCGCTGCTGATGGGTGGAGAGTCTAAGGCTAAGACTGCATGAGGATTGACATTTGAATTTCATACCCACGTGTTCATGAGCCAGTCTGCCCAACATGTGAATGCTATAATAGTAGCTCTTTCACTTCCCCAGACTTGAGTGACTGTGGAGCTTCTCTGGTTGTCATGAGTACGGCGGCTGCTTGCCCCTTTGTTCTGTGAAGTGGCCAGTGTGGGACTTGGTTTTCATCTCATTGTGGATACAGCTTTACACTCATTTGTTATAAGCCGCTCTCGTCCTGACCTGGGAATGTACTAATGATTCATGCATATTATGAGAGCTCTGCTTTACTCTTTAATTCTCTCAACCAGGAATAATCAGGGTTTCTCTGGGTACTTCATCCACTACACTGAACTATAGTACAACAGTGCACCTCCAACTCCAGCTTTTGCCCTCCGAGATTTTGTGATGTATTATTGACAGAACAGCAGGTCCTTTGGGGTATGCAGGGGTCAGTACCTACCAAAGGTGATAAAGTGAACTGGCAAGAGTGTCATTGGTGCCCTAGGCTCAGTTATGTGCGTGTACAGTGATGCACGTGGGGAGCAAAAGCTAGTAAATCTCTTCTCATCCTTCAGAAGAGCCACTGTAGCACAAACTGCCGGAACTGTTGATGCTGGCTATTATAGGAAGGAGTCAGAACACACAGTGCACTGCAGCTTGCTGTTTGAAGCTGACTAGCTTACACGCCAGTCAAGTGGTCTTAATGAAATGGCTGTTAAGGTGTGTTTCACTTTGGCCTCAATCTTGGAGATTCACATCTCTGTTAAATACATATAATGAGGAGATTGAATTGGCTGATTTAATGAATGGTGCATGTGCTAGATATTTATTTCTGTATGTCTTTAATAGCAGTATGCTTTTTAAACGGTGCCACGATTGTCATTTTGAACACAAAACTATACAAACATGAAGGAAAGGGAAAAGATGCTAGAAATGTGTCTTGTTGACGCTTAGACTGAGCTGAGGAATTTTATGACGAGAGACGGGTTGATATTTTATTACAGGCATCTCCCTAAAAAATGAAAAACTGCTAAGCAGGGCCGGTCCTCCTTCCTGTCCCGGCTTTTCTCCTCCCATCAACTGATTAAATGCTTCACAGGCCAGTGTTGTGGAATGCTGTGTAGATGCAATTTATTTTTTTTTGCATTGACACATTGCTGTTTCTTCTCTTTCAGACTATGCGAAGACATCGTAATGAAGTAACAGTCGAACTGCGGAAGGTAAGTGAGACACGCAGCTTCTTTAGCATGGTTCAGAAGTGATTCTTATTATTATTGAGACAGAAGGGTTAACGTAACCTCCAGAAAGCATAGCTGTGATTTGTTCTTCTCATTAAATGTCAAGCTGATCTGAGTGCAACAAGGTCTGTTTGATGCTTGTAAGCCCACGACTCTGGGTAAAAATAGACCATGCTGTAGCCTCCCCCTGTTGATGTAATAGCAGTGACTCAGTAACCATTTCTGAGCGTGAAAATGACCTCGGATGTTATAGTGACTGCGGTTGGGAACCTTGGGGGCGCCGCTGTGCAAATCCAATCCGCCTTTACACCGGTAGTGGTGGTGGTAGTAGTATTAGTAGTTGTTGTAGATGCCCCAGCTGTCACTTTTTTAATTAGCTGTTTTAAAAAATCTGTCCTAAATTTAATACTGTATGCAGTTTACCTGCTTCTTCCTTTTTTAATTCAATATTTCCATTTCCAACTTTCTATAAGGAAACAGCGATTCACACTTTGTCATTTCCTTTAAAAGCATGTCTCATCATGCCTTATCAACGCTGTATTTTTAATTGGTTTACTTAATTAGACAGATGCATGTTGGATGGATGTTTTTTACCCCCTTATCATTAGACACTGAGGCTGATCGGAGAGTGTGTGAAACAGTGCAGCTCCAGTTGGGAGGCGTGTGTGGCTGGATGTGTGGGTAGGTGGAAGAGAGGAGAGAACCTCTAATCTGAGCTCGGCATTGTTCTCCTCAGGTATCTGATATGCCTGTGTTTGTTGTTGAAGAGTGTTTAGATGTCTAGGGTTTGTGCTATTTGTCAGGCTAACAACAAAAGCTTATTAGGACATTTTTTAAATTAGGGATTAAAGCCCAGGTTTGTGAGATTACTTCACCCCGTCATGTTAAAGAAGCTATCTGTAAAAAAGAAACTCCACCTCAAGCCGAAACTTTATCTGAGAGATAAGTACGTGTGCATACATGGGTAGCCAATGCAAATAAAAGCGTCCTTTATTAGGAGAGAGATAAGCCTTGATCTTTGATTGATGTACTTTTTTGTTGAGACTACAGTAATGATTCAAGAAACATTCAAGTACACTTAGATTAGCAAAAGCTGCTTTCCCACTATCAAGCCAAATCTGGGCAAGCTAGTGTAAGCCAAGGCCATTACCATTTCTACTAGCGCACCCGGGGCTTGATCATGCCTCCTCAAGGCTAGATCCTAGAGTATTTTGTCATAATGATAATCCATGGGCTAGATGAAGACAGCCCGCTGGTTGGGGCAACCCCTGTGAGGCACTGTAATGGTGGAAGGTGGGGTTTATCTCTCTTCATTCATGAATCACTCTGGAGATATTTGTAATTTGTACTGAAACAAGTTTAAGAAAAGTAGTACAGAAACTATGCTAAACACTAGCCAGTTATAACAGCTAAGCTAGCTGACCTGAACTAGCCATTAAGCTAATCATATGTTACTGGTTTACATGAAACATGTAGTGGTATAAAATAGTTTTAGTTGTATTTTAGTTACCTGCTAGCATGGCATGGATGCTCTCACTCTGTGCTTTGCTCTCTGAAACTTCCATTTTGGTCTCTATTGGATTTCTTCATGCAAGTTCTTCTGGAAGGCGTTTACTGCAGGGCAGCTTGTTATAGGTGGTATACAAATGGGTTTTCAGCTTGAGGCTTAAAACCTCTTAAAACCTCTGGCCTGATGGTGGAGTAGCGATCAGTGACTTCTACCACAAACCCTATGGGAGTGTGCCTACTGGTCAAAACTCGTTATTTAATAGCTGCTCCTCATAGAGAATTGGTGGCTGTGCTATTATGATGTAGCTAGGTTGGCTCCATAACTTGCGATAATAGAATATTGTGTATGCTACTCTCACTAAGCTGATTCTCACCAAATATAGTGATGAAACTACTCCTCTCCAATTCCTTCATATTGTATGTTTTTTAAAAAGTAACATGTGGCTAATCTAGCTACTCTGCGGCTAAACAGTTTCCGGAACACCCAGCCGCAGTGGTTAATCACTTTGATGTCCCATTGCTGATGCTGGGAGGCATTTGTTTCAAGACCTTGTGGGTTTTCGTTCAGCTTGGCAGTTCTTCTTTTTGTTTCTTAAAGTGTTGTTCTGCTTGACTTTATTTTGACATTTATGAGCAACACTTTCATTTTAAAACTACTGTATCAGTAACACATCCTTCTTTACAACATTTGGATGTGCAGTTTAAGTCTGGTAAACATTTATTTTTGACTTAATCCAATCTTGTAATTAAAGAACAGTGCTCAGAGTTTATTTTTATCATTACATACAGTAATTAGACCTGGTTCTTTGATTTGATTGGTTGACAGGTGTTCCAGGGAGGAATTTTATTTATTTTGACTTTCTGTACAAGGTCAGTTTTACAGTCAGAGAAAACGTGCATGTTTCACAGTGACTAAAAAATTCAACAAATTCTTATTTATTAGATGAGCTTATCTTTTAGGACAAGGCCTTCTAGATTATCATTTAAAGTTTCAGAGTTGAACAGTTATCTGTTGTAAAATGTTTAGGAGGGGACATTTATTTATTTATTTATTTATTCATTCATTCATTCATTTATTCTACTTTGCAGGAAATTCCAGTGACTGTTAATGTTTAGTACATATGTATATATAGTATATAGTACATATGCATTTTTATAATTTTTTTTATTATTTTGCAAGTATGTTATTTTACAAAAATATGGTATTTTGGTTTCGAACTGAAATTTATGAGCCAAGTTTAGGAGGGGTCATTTTTGACAGAAGAAAAACCATGGCATTTATGATAGTTAACAGAAATTCTTGTAAACTGTGCCCGGCTAGCATAGAAAAATCTATATCTTATATATAGCATGTAAAGCGAAAAACATAAAACACCTGTCTCATTATCCACAGGTGTGTGAAGCACCGCAGTCCTCAGCTGTAAACTTCAATTAATTTTCTCGATATTAATGTTGTTGATCTTTCTCAATCTATATGAATTACAGCAGCTTGAAAAGTGAGGAAATGAAATGAAGTTTACAGATCTACCTGTATTATATGCTTTCTGTGAAGAACCACATTGGTACGTGCCAGTTATGCAGTTCTATTGTGCCAATTAACCAATGGCAACAATGCCATATCAATTCTTTAATGGCTTTCCACCAATCAGAAATTAAAAAAATCTCTTGAAATAATAAGTTATTATTATTGAAAGCCTGGGTATGAAATTTTTCCGAACCAACTCCAAATGAAGTTTTTAGTGCTTACCCACTCTGCTAATCTCTCCAAAACTCGTTAGAGTGCAGTAAACATGCTAACATCAATGTTAGCTTTGACAAACTGGGCATATTCCGCTGGGTGATGGTGTTTTTTAAGGTTTGTTCTGAACGTTTCTGTTGTTTCTCCTTGGCCTTGCATGTATTAAAAAATGTATGTGTAATGTTTATTACTCATGACGAAAAACATCTACACTTACTATGCGTGCATGTGGCCATGACCATTCTGTTTTATCCCCTCCCCCAATGTTAGTGGAAATAATCCATGCAGGTGGCACATGAGTCTTCCTTGGAAGCCTCATTACTAGTATGTATTTATCTCACTTGTCATTCACTGGTATCAGGACTAACAACATTACAAAATTCCTAATAAGCCCCTTAAGGCAAGTGCTCTTCAGGTTTTGATAGTCAAAAAAGCTAATATGCCAGAAAAAAAGGACCTTTTTTACATACAAAGTTGGTCAACCAATCAAAATATTTATTTTCCAAGCACACGTAGCAAGGATCATAGATAACTACAAAGAGTAGAACCAAAATACTGAAGTTAAGCCATGTGACGCCACCTATCACCATACACGCAGACATTTTTGCGGATTGTGAGATGAAAGGAAAATGTCCGAGGAAAATGATTTAACGGATGTGATGTTGAATTCTGGGACATGTGGTCTTCATGCTCATGCAGCTGTATTGCTAGACGACAAAATAAATGCCTCCTTATATTACCACAGATAAACTGTTCCTTTTGCCATCTCTTTAGAAATAAAACTGCAGAACACAAAGTAATCTAAAAAATGAATGTGGAGAAGATCAAATCAAACTCACTGTATTGCCTAAAGACTAAAAGAAGAATAAAAATGGGAGCAGGTCAGGACCGGAAGTCATTCTGAATGAGAGTGAGATGGGACAGAATTTTTTATTTTTTTTTTTCTACTCTGGCCTGGGTTGGGTCAAGATTTTTTTCCTGTGAGAGTGGGATGGGACAGGAGGGAAAATCCACTCCCGTGTCACCTAGTACAGGTAGCTCATTGGAGTGGGTGGAGTTACATTTTCATAGTCTGATCGGAAGTTACTAGCCCTGATAAGTTAGGCTACTGAATTTGTGAGCCCTGGGTATTATTTCCAAGACTCACTGTTGCTGTAACGTAGCCTTATACTCTACAGTACAGTGATAGTAAACCAACCAACCTACCTTCCAAAGAGTGCAGATATTTCATGGTAACAGCCCTCTGCGGGTTCACAGTCATGGCAGACGTTGTTAGGAATGGCTATGGCGGTAGTGTTCACATTATTGCTCAGTGGACATGGCAAAATGATAGACTTTAAAATTACTTTTGAAGTAAAATATACAAACTTGTGATTGTGCTGTTGCACTGTGTATTTGCACATTGTAATTAGGTTCGGCCTAGGACTGAATTACAGCCATGGGGTAATTAAGTGCAGCGGTACGCCCTCTCATGATTTGTTTGAATCCTGGCATTTTTCAAGCATCTGTGCTGTTTTTACCTTTCTTTTTCTGACACCTGGAGTTTGATTTGGCATTCTATCATTATGGATGCCTATTTATTCCCTTCCCAGCCTGGGCCTCTCTATACCTTAAGCACTGTTGCTGGGGTGTGTGTTTGTGTTTGTGTTTGTGTTTGTGTGTGTGTGTGTGTGTGTGTGTGTGTGTGTTGGGGGGGTTGGGTGTATGGGGGGCGGGGTATGTGGGCCCCTCCACACTTATTTAGATAAGCTTTGTCTGTATACCAGTACAGTTTAATGAAATGCTTGTTATCTGCTTTGTGGTCCAGCCTGTATCATAAACAATATTGTACACTATCGGATAAATTATTGTAGTGCAAAACGAGGCAATGACAGGTGCAAAACAGTACCCGCTGCATTACACATGGATTTAAAATACGTATGTAAAGCCTGTGCAAAAGAGGTGGGGTTCATACCATCATAGCATGTTGTGAAAACGGTGTGTGTTAGTCAGGCATGATCATTGAGCTTACAGTCTCAGCTACATGAATGACAAACATATTGCACAATCTTGGCTGAGTGGATAACCGTATTGCAACATTTCCGGTTCTGAGAAGAATGTGCGTAACCAGCTTGACATTTAAATAACCAGTGTGTGTATATATATGTTCTTTATGGCTTGTTGTGCTAACCAGATGATGCAGTGGTTTGCCCATTGCAGAGCTTTATGGTTAGATACAGTAAGGTTGCTGTACAAGGTTGTGTTGTTGTTGGTTCGTATGTTCTCCACATGTAGAAGAAATTTTAGAATGCATCAAAAACAGGGAGGTGCGGCCTGATCACCTAAGTTGGGCTAGGGAATTTCTTTGTGGGTCCTTGGTAGGTTCTTTTCACAGAAAAGGGGGGGAAATAGAGGGAAAAATAAGGCAGTGTCACTGAAGTCACCCACTGTGAATACAGCCCTGTCTTGACTCTGTGACCCACACAGTCATTTCAGATGAGCAGCTGTTTCAGATGTTGGGTTAATCATTGTTGAAGAATGTTTTGACCAGAAATAGGTTTTTGCTCAACAGCAATTCAGTTTTGGGGTAAACATCAGACCAGTCAAGCAGAGGTTGCTGACTATAAAAGGTTATTTAAACCAAAGAAGCGGGATGTGGATGCTTTGTGTGTGTAGTACCACAAATTCCCAGCAGTAACATCACCACTAATATATTTATTGGCTCATTAAATCAGCCCATATGAAGGTTTATTTTGCCAGTATAGAGCCATCTTGTTGTATGTCATGTGACAACTCGACAGGACATTGACAGAGAAATCGGAATTTTATTGTAACCTTATCATTATGATCTTATAGCAGTTACTTGTTTAGCTTCTTTGTTTTTCATAGTAAATTGTGATATCAACATTACTGTAAGTTTTTCTATTATGACAAGTAATTAATTGACTTGCCTGTTGGTTTAAGTTTTCAACTTTTGTATCTTGACTATCAGTAGAGACCTGATTTGACCTCTAAAGATGATGACTTGGAAAGAAGACCCTTGAAGTAAAGCAACCTTTTAATACATCAGAACATGGTGGTTGAATCAGAGTTAAGTGATTTGACCTGTCTAATCCGCACAAAACATTTCACTGTTTTTCGATGGTGCTTTGAGCTGGATTATGCAAGTTGCTGTGCAAGATGCAACCCTTCAAGCCAGATAAGTTGTTCACCCAAACTAAAAGACAGAGAGCACCCCCTGGAATATAACCTTAGCAGACGAGGGTCCTTAAGCCAGACTTGTACCTCAGTTAATCAGAACACACAAGAAGTGTCTCAGGATTCACCAAGTGTAGAATTGCTCTCTAGAACCATGACTACCAGCCAAGGCAGTGCATCTGAACAGAGTACTCCATCAGAACAAGCCTTGGAGGATATGAAGAGAAGTAAGGGTTTGTGCCAAAGGAGCCCATTACTTGATATGTCCTCCAGGCAGCAGCAGGTCAACCTAGAGGTTGCAGCTCTCACATGTCAGATTAACCATGAACTTGTCGCTGCACTAAACGAGCTGAAGCAACAGAACAGTTCCAGACACAGTTCAATGAGCTTTGGCAACAGTTCCTGACCCTGGTGTCAGAGATGAGGAATGCATCCAGATTTGTGAAATTACCACAGGCATTCATAAAGTGTTTGTCATTGTCAAACAGTTAATCAGAGAGCGGAAAGTGTTGTGGATTAAAGGCAACAAGTGCTGTCATTCTGGCCTCAGTCATCAGGCAGCTAAATGAACGCTGATGGCTATGTGCAAGATATGTTATTGAATGGTGCCGCCGAAGGTCGGTTAATCCAGCCAATGTTTGCTATTTTAACGTGATAACATGCTGATTAACATTACATTAGCTGTTGTGCTCCAGGATGTACAAAGTATTTTGGTAAAGCTTCAGGCATCCGTTTTTACCAATTTCTGAAGGATAGCAACAAAAAATTAAACTAGCAAAGGACTCTCAAATGCCCAGCTCTGATTGCTGCCTAACTTTCACTGCTTGCTATCTTGCATGCTTTCTGAAGGGTTATCATAACATGTTATAAGAACTTTATCAATTGTAGTTTTTTTTTTTTTTCACAGAGATTAAAGCCTACTAGTGATTCAGCCTCAGCAACACAGCCGCAGTGGTGATTATTATATCCAGCCATAGATTTGTAGGCTTTCAGTGATCCGTGTGTAAAGAAAGGTAGTGTGCCAGATAGGCCAGTTGTAAATATATGGAAATTTTAGATTCAACCGCTTATTCTACCAACTTTTACTGTTTATCAGTGATGCTGTATGGATCAGGAAGCTTCTATCTGGCAACAACCAGTTTATCTTTATCATTCCAATGCAACTTTTTCGAAACTTGTTAATTTGTTTTGAGTTCATTGTGGATTTTTCACAATGATATTCTGTTTCTTTTGCCTACCTGACTGTGTGGAAAACGTGGATCAAAACAACATAACATGGGCTAATAAGAGATATCCGTTTGCACTGCATGAAGTGAATGAGAAAAGAGAAGATGAAACACAATCAGTGGTGACAAAGCTATGTTGACCACCCATCATATTACTGTGAAGTGCTCCTGAAAATCAGTAAAGGACATCTTAAGGAACAGCAATAAGATGCTGGAGTCATATTGTTCTAGATGATGGATCAGTGCGAACCATCAAGCTGCTAAGAGGCCATATCTTTTACTTTTTGTCTCTTGCCGCAGAGCCTATGAAGCTCTATAAATCCCAGAATCCTGTCGGGACCCTGCAGCGGAAGTATCAGTGTTTAGCTGGACTAGCCTTCCAGCCTCTGAACAGAGTTTACCCAGTGTTGTTGATTGGTTCTGACTGTAGAGGCTGTTAGGATGGGCCTATACTGTGGGCCAGCTGCCTTGGGGGTGTGTCTGGGACAGCCCCTGCAAGGTCCATTTTAGGATATCAGGTTCAACTATAAACCGATGCGTTGTATCTTCACAACCACTTCTTCCCCATCAGATTTATTTTCATATGTGCAGAAATGGCACATGAATATCTGTGTCATAGTGAGAAGCTAGAGGTACAATCACATTAAGAACAGGAAACCATATCTTGAAGAGAAGGTGTAAAAGTTAATGTTGATGGCATCCAGTGCTACATTGCACCTCTCCTTAGACAATAAAGACTTGCTTTATTTTAAAGGTCTTCTTTACATCGTCGTCTTTATAAATCCATGCGGTGGCGTTTGCTGCTTTGGTTTACAGACTAATTCAGACCCTCTACTGATAGTCTTGATACTTAAAGTTGAAAACTCATTGATGCAGGAGGCATGACAAGCCATTACAATTGGGGTAAAATATTGGCATTTTCTATGAAATAACAATAAGGAGAGACTGAGAGAGAGAGAAGCTGGAGAATGAGTAAACTGTCATGTCTGTAAGCCAATGCAGAGAACCCCAGACCAAAGAGTGGAGATAATGCATTAATACAGTCCGCATCCATTGTCTAAAAAAACAAATAACCATAAGAAAGCTTAAAAAGATAACTACTCTGCGATCAGAATCATGTGATCATAATAAACTATTTTCCTATCACAGTGTCCTGTTGGTGTGTCACATGACTTATGACAAGATGGCCTTGTCAACAGCCACCCCTGAATTCACATGTGAATTCTCTCATCTGAAAAGGCCATAAGTTCTCTGCGAATAGATGATTACTCTTCCTTGCTGAGGGAAGATGATTGAGCTTCACCACAGGTCAGGTCTAAGTGCTGTTCTTCACGACACTTGATTTACTCGGTTGTCCGTGCTGGGAAAAACTTTAGTAATTCCTACAGGATCACGCAGTCCAGAGGGCATGGGCTATGTGGGTGTCAATCATGACGTCTCCCACCTCCTGGTTTACCTCTTCTGTCTGCCATTTCTGATGGACCTGGAGACTTGAAAGGTTGTGCTTGAGAAAATGTTTCCAGAAGTGTTCACTTTATCTTGCTGTGACACCATCTTTTTTGACGCAGAATCTCAGGGTCCTCGTAACCAACTTGAGTCAAGGATGTGTGCCGCCACCCCATAAGAAGACAGTTAGGGGTGATGGGACCTGTGTCTGACACCTCATGAGTCTTTCCCCCAAGAGGTTTTGAATGAAGGATCTCCTCTATCTCAATGAGGACCTACTTAACATGTTGCTAATTTTCTTTTCCCTGATTTTCTGTTGGGAGGACATGATAGCTCAGACCATTTTGTCCTGAGGTAATTTTAGGAATATTGTGCCGTAAAGCCACCTACTACCATCGCGCATCCATTGAGTATCAGAATTATAGAGCCAATGTAGGCCAAGTGCAGACTCGTGGATATGAGTGACCATAGCTCACAACTTTCTGTCCTGGTTTCAGAGGGTAGCAGGTGGCACAACTTGTCCACCAGACTCTTGGCAGCTTTTCAGGAGGTGGGGCTCTGTATAATGACTTTTTAATGACAGTTAGGACATCATCTGGATGACCATCCCCATATTTCTTGAATGCAAATATACCACAACAAGGTCTGTGTCTTGCGAATGTAGATGCTTGGTGGCTGTCATGCATTAGGTCTCTCCACAGAAGCTACAACTAGGGTTTGTCTATAGAGAGCAGTCGCACTTGATGGAACATCTGATGTGAATGTCTCTGGTAAAGGTCCCTGCTAAAGCCTGTTCTCAGAAGCAATAGGAGTACAGACAGTAGTAAAGGGCCTAAGGGTCAGGGTAAAAGCTTGTTCCAAGTTTGGCCTTGGTATGGAAAGGAGGTGGTTATTCACCAATCAGTTCTTCCCACTTTGTTGCGTGGAGACACTGCAATGCTTCAGGATCTAATTAGATATTTTGTTCTGGGCCTCGTAGGGTCTTGTATAACAAAACAAAAACAACGAAATTAAAATGGTATACTTCTATAGTTAAAGTAAGTGAGGTGGGTTTTGAACCCATGGCATGGCCGTGGCAAATGATGTTTATTTATCACAAATTAACATGGCTGTCTGTGTTATCTGGTGAGAGTAACCCAGTCGCTACTCAGAGATTGAACTCCAAGCTATTGGAAATTTAATCTTTAATTTCCCCTCTTATTTTACACCTTGTCTTTTGCAGTTGGTTACGGACCGATTTGTGCTAATGCTACTAAAAAACGCGTAGCAAGCTGGAAAACAAACTGAAACCGATTTATAATTTCAGAACAGGACATCTCTAGTAGCTGGACCAGCCTATGGGGCCATCCTGAAAGCCTCCATAGGTGTGATGAGGTGGGCACAGTCAACCAATCAACTACTCTGGTAGAGGTAGTCCAGCTAAATCCCTATAATTTCACTGCCATGTATTCACAGTATAAGTATGTTCTGCAAGCCCCAGCTGCTTGGCGGAGAATACATTCTGGATTTTATGCAGCTTCATGGGCTCCTCAGCACGAGATTTGGTGAATAATGCACCTACCTGTGAAACACCTGCAACTGTTATCTGACTGCAGAAGCTCCTTTTGTTTTTTTTTTTTTTCTCAAGGCCAGCTTCTCAGTTGCAAGATGAAGGAGGATGGTTCGGCCTTCATCATCTCGAGCATTATATGACTCCAGTGTCTTATTGCTGTTCCTTTAGATGGCTTTACTGATCTTCAGGAGCACTTTACAGTTATATGTTGGGTGGTCGGCATACACGACTTGCTGATTGTGTTCATAAGACCGCTGTCTGTGGTAGTTGTTACTAGTACATCTGTTTCATCCTACATGTTTAAAAAAAATTGCTATGATTTCATATATCAATGCCTTTAGTTTAAATACTTTTGGATACTTTTATTTTCTTAAATTGCAACAAACCCGGGTTGAAATTGTAATTTTCAGCATAGCAGTGGTTTAAGTCCAAATGTCCAGGGAATTTATCAATATTACGAAAAATAATGAGTAACATTCAGTTAAATCCTAACAAGCAGACGCAGTAATACCTACTTCCCAAATCCTCTATTAACTGAATAACTTCCTTTTCTCGTATGTTTTTCCTAGATGTGGAGGCTTCACACATGGCCGCCGCCATCTTTGATTTTGGACTTAGTCCACTGTTGCACTAGTAAATCAGTGAAATAGCTGAGAGCAATAGTGAAGTGCCCCCTGTATGTCAAAATTGGAGCTCTTCCTGGGTTTAGACCAGTATTTATCTGAAGGATTTAACTTTTCTCTATTCATTTCTGCCCTTAACTCAAAATTAACAAAAATGGATTTAGCCCACTGTTGCTCTAAGGGGCTCAATTTAACTTATTTGCTTGGTAGAAAATAACTAATCTCGTGGTGGAATGAATAATGAGTTGAGTCAATGGTGGGCAGTATGACCATAAATGCCTAAAGCCTCCAATAACAATAATCACGAAATATGTCATGCCATGAAAATGTTCAGAGACTAAAGAACATGTCACATGTGGACTGTTTATAACTATATAGATGCCAGGTAGCCAGAGGGCAATCACAAGCTCTTGTGCATGCCTGCAACCACTTCTGACACTTGTTATACACACTCTTCTATCCCAACACAGAAAGCTAGTTCATGAGCTCCAGTGCTGTGGTTGCATGCTGTGTTTTTGCCCTTTTACCCATTTATTTTCCTGTTGTTTTGATCTTGTTTAACATATTTATTTTTCTGCTGAGTACTCCATGTTTGTGGTAATAAAGCCCTGATTTTGTCAGTGTCCTGACATCAGTGTCTGCTTCCCCCACTACTGTTCACAGTAAGATTGTTATATATGAGGTCTAATATTTATTAAGGTAGTTGCAACTATTTAGTAAGGCGGCAGTCTCTTCATTGATGTGTTGATGGGATAAAAGCATCTGCCTGTTTATTTCTCGCAGAAAGTTATTTCCGCTGAATTTGGGATACAGTATTCAGTTAGTAGATGATATGAATGGTAAACTGAATTATTGATATATCGCTCGCGCCCATCCCTCGTCTAGGTTTGCTTTTTCCAAGAAATCCATAATTTAAAGAACTATTCAGGATCATACAACATATTGAAATATCGTTATAGTTATGCTAGTAAGCTTTGGTGGATAAGTCAGTTTGGTGAGGAGTGACCATGTAAAAGTGCATTGTATTTTAAGTGTCCCATATAATATCACCTACATCCCATCTTTCTCTACAGAACAAGAGAGATGAGCACCTACTGAAAAAACGCAACGTTCCACAGGATGAAAGTCTTGAAGACTCAGATGTTGATGCCGACTTCAAGGGGGTGAGGATAAGTTCTTGATTTTCCCAATTCTCCATAATTTCCTTTTCTTTTCTTTTCTTTTTTTTACTAATTTCCTCTTTCCGTCTGTTTGTCTGCCTGCAAGCTCTCTTGAGTGACTGAGGATTGAATCATGCAGAAGGGTTTTTTATGTGTGTGCCCCTAGTTATTTTTTGCCTGAAATTAATATACCTAATCATGTTATTTCTCTTTTTATACTTTAGCAAAACGTGACGCTAGACGCCATCTTACAGGTGAGTTCTTCACTGTGTTGTGTGAGCAATTGATAAATGGTAGAACTTAATAAATGTCACACATGCTGCACACTTTGCTCCCTTCACTCAATATTTTACTCTCTTTCTGCCTCACTTGGTTTCTCTAATTTAATTTTTTTCTCCTTTTCAGAATGCCACCAGTGACAACGCAACAGTACAGCTTAGCGCTGTACAAGCAGCCAGGTTAGAAAAAATAGTTTTCTTCGGTTTACTTTGTTAATTAAATGCTGTGAATGTCATTCACTGATGTTTTAGTGTCCGTGCATGGTGTCTGAATAATGTGGTCTTTCTCCGAGCAGAAAACTACTCTCCAGTGACAGAAACCCTCCCATCGATGATTTAATAAAATCTGGGATCCTCCCCATCCTCGTCAAATGCCTGGAGAGAGATGACAAGTAAGCTTCCCCAAGTACACCACCCCACCTTGTTAGGGTGACTGGTTGAGTGAGTTAGATGGTTGGATGGATAGATGGAGGGATAGTGTAGGGGAGAGGGGATTTGGAGCATGAAGATTATGGAGTGCTGTTCATATTGTGCTTTTCAGGCTTTTCCATCCCTTCCCCCCATAGCTATCTATCTATCCATCTCTCTCTCTCTCTCTCCCTCTCTCCTAGAAATTAAACAAAATGCCATCCCATAAAATACAAAGAAAGCTACACAATGCCCTTCGTGGTTTTAATCTTATAAACTGTAAAAGCTGTCTATTCCAACTCTGAATGAATTGCTAAAGAATCCAGTGTCGGCAAATCACCCAAACTAACCAAAACTTACATTGCACTATTTTGCAGCTGTATCATGTACGTGTTACTCAGCTTTAAGGAAATTATACCCGTTTGAAGAGGAAAACAGCACTTAAAGCAAGATATTTCACAGCTTTGAGATAAACCAAACACCCGTTTCCCATCACAGGCAGTTCGAAATGTACTGAATGCAAAAAAGTACTATTCTCTCTCTTTTTTTGCCTGTGTGGAAGACTCCATCAGATATTGTAGATAATCCGACTCAAAATTATTTAAAAATGTTTTTCTTTTCTCATATTGGGCTTGCTGGTGTTTTGTCGTGAGTGCTTTTGTTTTATGTAAATGTTATTGTTTTGGTGTCTGTAGGGAGTCTGGTGCTATTACTGACCCTTTGATCTCTCTCATTATGGTTTTTCATAAAGTGTGTACCCTTCTCTCTCTCCTATCTCTCTTTCCAGTCCCTCGTTGCAGTTTGAGGCTGCCTGGGCCTTGACTAACATCGCGTCAGGGACCTCGGCACAGACGCAGGCTGTGGTCAAATCCAGTAAGATGGCTGCCCTTCAGGCCCTGAGTGTTTCACTTTGCTATGTGAGCTTTTGGATTCAGCTGACCTCTCATGAATTCTCTTGGTGTGTGTGTTTAGATGCTGTTCCCTTGTTTTTGAGACTGCTCCATTCCCCTCATCAGAATGTGTGTGAGCAGGCCGTGTGGGCACTGGGCAACATCATTGGTGAGCCATTTTCGACTTTGGAATTGCTAACTTTTTAATATTGATAGCAGCATTTATGTGCTTCATCACAGTACAGACGTATAATTTAGTTTATTGCCCAGGTGACTTTTTTCCCTGTTTGGCAGATTACTATTATGTAAACCCAAAAGGAAGAAAAAAATCATTTTAAAAACAGGTATTTTATTTTTTTCTTTACAGCAATTAAAAAAATGGTTAGATTATTTTTTTTTGCTCTTTCTCATATTCTTAAAGAAGCCAGAAGTGGTGCTTCTAGTTAAACATTTAATAATTTTAATACAGTAGTCTGTCCTGAGATGATGTACTTTTTTATACTATATATATTCTAAGTATAAACTACTTCTTTAAACAGTCCAGTGATACATACTGTCACAATGTGATCCGTAATATTCAAAAAGGAGTTTGCCCTAAAAAATACTTTCACACGCCTTCCCTTTCACCTTGCCTGAGGGTGGGATTAAAAGTGACTGGACCCCCAGGGTAGCTTTAATGCTGCTCACATCAACGGATCGTCTGCACGTCAACTCAAATCTGAAGTTTCGACTTTCAAAAATAAAAAACAAATATTAAAAAAAAAAAACTGTATTTTCCAGTTCTGTCACACGTCGGCAGTATCACTTCTTCCGATAGACTCGCACTGAACTGTTTGAACTGAATTAGCACAGCTAATTCGTGCATGTGTGTGTCTGTGACCTGTACAGGAGATGGACCACAGTGTCGAGACTATGTGATTTCACTGGGTGTGGTCAAGCCTCTTTTGTCATTCATCAATCCCTCCATTCCGATCACTTTCCTGAGGAACGTCACCTGGGTCATCGTCAACCTGTGCCGAAACAAAGACCCGCCCCCACCCATGGAAACAGTACAGGAGGTGAGCTGCGTGTGTTGGTGTGTGTTAGAAACGCACACTCAAGCCTGTGTGTTTACACCTCAGTGGAATCCTTGTATACCCCTGCCTGCAGCTTTAGGTTAACACTTTCCTGTAGCAATCCTCCTTCCACCTCCTCATAGTGGGCCAGAATTTTAATAAACACACAATCTGTAAAGGTGACTGATTTTGATGTGTAATTCTGATGCCAGTGTTTTGGACTTTAAGATTATGTATATGTGTAATCAGATGAATATTGTCAGACACTGCTTAGGAATCATTATAAGGTCTTACAAGCTATAAAGTCTGGCCTGGTGAATAGAAGTTGCACTCGTAAACTCGTATCTTATTCTTTTTCCTTAACAGATCCTCCCGGCCCTATGTGTACTCATATACCACACAGATATAAATGTAAGTACACTGGACTTCACATTCTGTTACACATAGTCAGCTGATCTGTAAAATGACATGGGTTTTGCATAATAGTGTCTCTCTCTCTCTCTCTCTCTCTCTCTCTCTTTCTCTCTCTAGATTCTTGTAGATACAGTGTGGGCTTTATCATATCTAACAGATGGAGGGAATGAGCAGATACAAATGGTCATAGACTCAGGTGTGGTCCCATTCCTTGTTCCCCTGCTCAGCCACCAAGAGGTCAAAGTTCAGGTAAATAAGCAAAAAAAAAAAAAAAAAAAAAAAAATCTAATGTGCATTGATGCATTCACAGATATATTTTTTTTTTAATCATTTAGAGAAGTGCACTGAAGTCTGCGAAGAACATGTCCTCAAGCAGCTACACATAAGCTATTTTCTGCGAATACCATGAGACACCAAGGGCTCATTTATGCTTTCTATGTACATTTCAAACTCTGCAACTGTCACTGCCTACATATTTGTGTGCATCTTTTGGGTTATCATAGTTGAGGAGCATTACATTCACTAGGGAGCAGCTCAGTTAAAATTTCTTGGAATAAATATGGTGATGGTAGAGGAGGCTGGAATATACTTAAGAACGAGGCAAAAGCGGAGTCCGAAATGTTTCAAAGCAGCATTTAGTGACTTGCTTCACCTTTTTTTTTTTTTTTTATTTTATTTTATTTTTTTTGTCGTCTAGTTGTTTGCGGTCAGATGAACGTCATATAAACTGAAAAATTTGCATAAGAGCTCCTCACAAAATGATTAAAATTTCTCCACTTTTTACATGAATTGTTTACTGGCTACTCTATAGACACTCCACAGGGCCGCCGGACCTTTAAATATTTTAGTGCGTAATAACAAGTAGTTAATCTCGCTAACAGAGGAGCCTTGGGAATTTCAACATCAACTTCTGGTACTGGTGCATGAACATTTCAATAACACTGAAGCATGTAAATGTCTTCTCCAAGTTTCAAATGTATTTTAAATCATCATGAATGTGGCTAAATATGTACATTACACAAAATCATTCTTAAATTGTCCCTCTTAGCCATAATCTAATATGAAGCTATTACTATATACAACGTCACCTTTTATAATATGCTGCCTGCTGTTTACATGTTATTAACTTTAGCCACTAATAGCCAGCCGTGTTTTATCTCTTCTATGTGACTGGCTAAGCAGCTAGCCAGGCACTCCACAAAGCAGCCAGACGATTTCATTGCAGCTGGCTGTCTCCCAGGTCTAGTTCAGCCCCGGCTAGTAATCCACGGGATACAATTACCCAGTGTAGTGCTTTTATTGGTCTTTTCTGTTAAAATAAGCGTTTTCATGTAATGTATCGCTTAAACATATTACATTACACTCAAATCATTCTGTGAGGATGACCAATATCGGTACTCTAATATTTAAAGGTTTTTCCTCATATACAGTTGATGACCTGAAATATTAATTGAGTAATTTTTTATTAGGACAGGATCACCAAATATAACCATCATATTTTGCCTTTAATGATATGGTTCGTTCATCAGGAGCATCTGGACCCCGGTGGCCTATTTTAGTTTAAATACATTGCACTTGGTACTGCATCCTATGGTGCTAATAAAGCTGTGTTTTCCCTTCTCTCACTCAGACGGCGGCACTGAGAGCAGTAGGGAACATTGTAACCGGGACGGACGAGCAGACTCAGGTGGTGCTCAACTGTGACGTGCTCTCCCACTTCCCCAATCTTCTTACACACCCCAAAGAGAAGATCAACAAGGTGTGTACACTCGCAACCTGGAGCTGACATGGCGGATGTACAGTTTCAAAAATGAAGTGTAGCAGATCCCGTTTCTTTCATCCAGTGTGTGAATCATCAGATCTGAAGAGACTTTTTTTTTTTTTTTTTTTCTCCTCCCTCTTAACTTTATTATTGGACTGAGCCAGGCCTCCATGTCATTCACTCTCTAGACAGAAAAGATCAGTAATTAACCTGTGTCTGAAATATGTTTAGATTTTTTTTAATGAAGATTATTCAAGTATTTTAATGAGTGTAGAATATGATTAGAAAAATGACCTGCAGTTGAAATGCTCGGTGATAATTTTGGCCTCCAGGGGTTTAATGATCTCCTGTAAGGGATGCAAATGATCTGATTGCATGTCTTTTGTGTGGCGGTGTTCTCCTCTAGGAGGCCGTGTGGTTCCTGTCCAACATCACCGCAGGGAACCAGCAACAGGTGCAGGCTGTGATAGATGCAGGGCTCATCCCCATGATCATACACCAGCTGGCCAAGGTAACCCACACACACATAATTATCCTTCACTAATTCTGCACCCATATCTGCTTTGTAATTGTTCAGTGTCAGATGGTATATTTTGTATTCCATATCATCAGTGAATACTGAAACAGGGTGCCAATTTTTCCTCATTTCCCTCCTCATGTCTTTGTTTCCAGGGTGATTTTGGCACACAGAAAGAGGCAGCATGGGCCATCAGCAACTTGACGATAAGCGGAAGGAAAGACCAGGTTTGTCTTAACTAAATGCTCAAGCACAGTGAATATGAACCAGCACTGCCACCGTATCACTGTATCAGTACACCTTCCTGTGTGACATGACTGACAGGTGGAGTACTTGGTGCAGCAGAACGTCATCCCACCTTTCTGTAACCTGCTGTCGGTGAAAGACTCTCAGGTGGTGCAGGTGGTTCTAGACGGCCTGAAGAACATCCTGATCATGGCCGGCGAGGAAGCAAGCACTATCGCTGAGATCATTGAGGAGTGTGGAGGTAAACGAGCGCAGGGGGAACATGCTTTAGAAAACGAGGAACGGGCGTCCTTTCTGAGTCGGGTTGCTCTTATGGTTTCTTCCTCGGGTCGTCTGAGGGGATTTTCCTTGCCATCACCGCCGCGGGCTTGCTCATGGGGGACGTGTAGAGTTTATAGAGAAATGTTTAAATTGTTTACCCACCATGTAATTGTTCTTTGTAACAATGTATGTTGTAAAAATCTCTATACGAATAAAACTGAATTGAAACCTGAAAGCAGGTGAAACCCTGAGAAATGCGCGGTACTGAATCGTGGAGGGTTTGTTTGCTTTTTATTGTTATTGAATTAATTGTTGTGTCTCAAAAGTTTTGGTTAAAAAAAATTAGTAGAAGTTGGATGTTGGCAGGCATCAAATTTCTGCCAAAAAGCTAACAGCCAATCAGCACTACAATGCATAATGACCAGTTAGCAGCACGATGCATAACGGCCAATAAGCACCACAATGCACACTGGATGAATGTACAAGCCATGCACGGTCACGTCAGTGGTTTCTTAAGAGTGGTAAAAGTTAAAGGTAAGATCTACTGGGCTTTTACCCCCAACCCTACTGGATCATCAAGATTGGGCTTGCTGGAACTCTGAAGATCCATAGAACACATTAATCCATTGAATGCTTTAACAGTAAGGTCTAAATGTTCTGTTTGTTTATCAGGACTGGAAAAGATTGAAAACCTGCAACAGCATGAAAACGAGGATATCTACAAACTCGCATTTGAAATCATTGATCAGTACTTTTCAGGAGATGATGTGAGTATCTTGGCTTGGCGTTTCTCTGATGATAATAATAATAATAATAATAATAATACACTGCCTGGCCCAAAAAAGCTGCAGACACGAATATATTGTTGTTCCGCCTTTAGCCTTGCTTACAGGACAGTAATCATCATGGCATTGTTTCATCAAACTCAAATATAACATTTATTTCCATCCAGTGCCGGGTTCATTTCTCACAGACGTCTTCAACTGATGAGGAAAAAACTGAACCTTTCCACAAAGTCTTCTCCAGCAAATCCCCAAAACTTTAAATAGGGTTACGGTCAGGATTCTGGGGTGCCAATACATGTGTGAAAATGATTCCTTGTGCTCCCTGAAATGCTTTCATTATTCGAGTCCCCATTTTATATCCGTGTCATCAGGGAAGGAAAAAGTGCATTGATGTGATAACCTGCTCATTCACTACATTCAGCTCATCAGCTGACTTCAGTTTATTGCCACGTTAATGTTGCCGATCCTCGACCGGACCAACTGGAGCAACCATGGCATGGAGATTACGTGCTGTTATCAAGGCTAAATGCATTCCATGAAAATATTAGTGTGCAAGTTTTTTTTTTTTGGCGGGGCAGTGAATTAATAATAATAAGAGTAGCTTGATATTTTTTCCTGATGATACGTATCAGATATTTGACCTGCCTTCCTTTCCATTCACATAACTCTCGATTATTTCTCTTCACATGATTAGATTGATGAAGATCCCAGTCTGATCCCTGAAGCCACACAAGGAGGCACGTTTAACTTCGACCCGACATCCAACCTCCAGACCAAGGAGTTTAAGTTCTAATCGAGCCAAGTCAGATGTTTCGGGCGGGGTCTCCTGCTGCTGTCCCCTCCTGCCTCTCCTCACCACGATCATCACTTATCAACCTGCGACTCACTAACCCGAAAAAAATACCCAGTCACACACCACACAGAGAAAGTACAGGAGTAACTTGCACTGAAGGATACAAAGATCTCTCTCAAGCATCGCCTGAGGTTGGAGCGCAGTCTATACCTTTCGTAAGAAGAGGGAGGAGACATACCTTTTTCGTCATACTGCAATTGCCAAAAGAGGGAAAAAAGAGAGAGAATTTTATTTTGCTCACTCGCACATACGCAAACACAGACTCCAGTCATATATGTGCATCAACATTTCTAGAAACTTTGAACCTTCTACCAGCCATCATGTCAGCCGATTTGGACGATGGGAGGGGAAAACGAACTAGATTTTTTTCTTCTTAATTTTTTTTGTCATCATTGTTCTCATTGTTTGTGATTTCTCTCACCAGGACATCGTCGCCTAAAGTCAATACTGATTTTAGGCCTTTATTACAGACACCCTACATTACGATATCCATCCGGCCTCTGCTCTGCTAAGCCATGTGGAACATGCTTCCCCTTCTTGGAGGTGTTTATCGACTAATCCGTGGAGCAGTTCATCCTGCAAGTGGAGATCTTTTTTTCCCCTCCTTCTGATTTTAAATTGTGTGCGAATAGCATGTACGCTAGCACTGATTTTTCTTCTTTTTACTTTCTTTTTTAACATATATTAATATAATGTGATCATTGAACTGTAACTTA
>JBCNYG010000009.1:10665667-10679168 GCA_039654305.1 Porochilus rendahli | reverse complement strand
CAAAGAAATACTTGCAAAATATCTGCAAATAGACACTATGATGCAGTGTATATGTATGGAAATTTTTCATCAAATCATAAATTACAGCAATATTAATACAGGATTTTAACAGAATTGAAGTAACAGAGTTGACAAAGTTCTTGGAGACATAACTTCATATACTTAAAACACCAAACTGTATTAATTATACCAAACTACTGTTATGTGCACAAATAAAAAACTGCAATTTTTTAAAATAATAATTGGGTATATAAAGAGTGGGACATAAAATATGCCTTTCTATGAGAATGACCCATATAGCAAGCTGCTGTAGTGTGTTCTGACTACATTCTGTCATAGCCAGCATTAACAGTTTAAGTAGTTTGTTCCCGTATAGTACATAATAATCAATGTCATTCTTGTCTCTTGTCAGTGTTCATATATAGAACATCCAAAACAAAAACATTTGCCAAAAGCAGGAACAAATCCTCTCCAGAAATGGGAATTTGAAATATCATGTCAAGTTTTTTTGTTTGTTGTGGATATCATGGTGTGCGCAAGGAAGCAGCATGACCAAAAAGCATCATTAAAGCAATGCTTTTTTACTGCTGAGTCAAACGTGAATCACAAACACAGTCTTGGTGTTTAGCCACAAACCTAGATCAATAAGGCAAAGACTGGCAGCACTAATAAATCCCATGAGGCTTCATCAAAACAGTGAACACAAAAATACAAAATATTATATATATATTTTTATTAACGTTAATATTTATATTAACATGATTTAACACACTGTCATAGACAACCTGTAAACATCTCTATAATTAACAAAAGTCTAATAAATTATGGTAATAAAACAAAGATGGTAATCATCACATTAGCAAAGCAGACACAAAAAAAAATTAGCAAAAATACATAGCACTTGCTTTACTGCAAGTGTATTTGCCGCACAGAGGCACGGTATAGTCATTTACAAGCACAGCACAGATCAGCCACTGAGCCAATACTGTCCACAAAATAAAAGTCAATCTCATAAGTATGAAGATAAATAAGCTTTTCTGCATGAAAGTGCAGTCCTTTTATGGAATTTAATATAGGGTCAAAAAATGAGAATTATTACTATTACTTTGTTGTTCACTGGCCATTGTTGTTGAAAACTATTTTTAAAGAAGGGAAATCAAGCCACCGCTGCCATCTAGCAGTGAATCTAGAAAATCAGGTAGTTATACACAATAAAAAAGGTACTTGTACGAATAGATTATTTATTATACATTTTATAATCAGTATTATGTTTGAAATATGAAGTATATACACAATAAAATCAAATATATAAATAAATCAATCAATCAAATAGATACTCTTATAGCATTGTGCTAAATGAACATGTCTATGGGTTAGCATTGAGCCTGACCATCATGTCTATGTGTTAACACTCTGCCTGTCCGTTATGTTCTTGGGCTAACATTGAGCTTTACCTTCATGTCCTTTTGCTAACACTGAACCTGACCATCATGTCCATCAGCTAACACTGAGCCTGACCATCATGTCCTTGGGCTCAATGAATTTGGTCTGAATTTGTGCACTGTATTTAGTGAATTAGTTTATAAGAAATAGGTGAATGTACACCTTTAACCTGTAGTTGTAACTCCTAGGAAAGGAGACAGGTTGTACATGATGGACACTGTCTGTAATCAGTCAGATTGTCCAACTTGTGTCAGATTTTGGAACTAGATCAAAGAAGTAAAATCTCATGTACTTTCTCCATCATCTCAAGTATTTCTAGTGTCTCACAGTCTCAATCGCGTGACCGGTAGCGGGAACCTGCAGCGAGAATACAGTCTGGTTAACCTGTCTACTCATTTTGGGGAGTATTTTTTGCTAATCTAGTGCTCTCATCATGCCTAAAGGCTAAGGTGTAGTGGGCTGTACGTCTAATGTAAAGAAAGACGGTGAATCCAGAAAACATATGGGAATCTAAATCACCTTACAGTTACGTTTTCGGCCTGCATATTTTTTTTCACTAGTGAGTTTATATTTTTCATAGGCCCTAATTTTGACATAGCAGACGTGATGGATATTCGACTGTAGCTTGTTTTACACCACTTATATACCAGACTCAAAAACAGTTTCTTCCCCAGAGCTGTGAAAACCATTTCCCCTTCACCCTCCACTCCCTCGCAGTCACACACACAGGCAATCTTCCTCCACAGCCACATACTCACTCGCTCATACACACACTCTCCCACCCTCTGCTGACTCTCACATAGACATAAGTTCTCTGTAAAAGTACACTGAATCCACAAACTATGACTGGCTTAAGCCTATCTCACATATAAGCAATCACAGCCGAATGTACCAGCGGATTGAATTGAATTGTAATTGAATATATTTTTGGAGGTAGTCAGTCTAATTTGAGGTAAATGGTCTTGGGAAATGTTTTGGACCTGCTCAAAATTTGGTGTGAATTCGAATACAAGCTTTGAAAGCAGTTCAGTCCTGTTTTTTTTTTGAATGGCTCATGTGACTGATTTTTGCACGTCCCCCAAATCCTCTCCTCCACAAAGAAAAACCTATGAAGTTATGACATGTCACACAAATATGCCCCTTTCTTTCTTTTACAAAGAATAACCTGTGAAATGATGCCCAAGTCACGCGAATTTGCCCTAAATTGCACCACGTTCCACCATTTAATATCAAAAATGTAAAAAAGACCGCACCTTTGCCAATAGATTTGATTATTTTGCTTTTTTTTTGTCATGTTACAGACACTGGATAGATAGGTGCTATGATTTCTTTGTGTTTTTTATTCCTCTGGATTTAAGTACAACTTGTAGGCATCATGCAGTATAAGAAGGATCCAGACAGAAACAAAGAAACAGGTTTGTAGGCCTCAGGGTGGTAGGTACAGAATATGGATCTGTGAAGGGGCTCGTGGATCTGAGGATAAATAATGAGGAGTTTGCATTTAGTGGAGTGTCTTACGAATAACTTTTTGTGCAGGTAATCAGAGTGGCAGAACCCATTCAGTTGGTAATAATGGGGCACACTACTCTACATTTCATCAGCAAGAATCAATGAGTCATCATTAATAAAGTGAAGACTGCTTCGATATCTCAACCTTTCTATGTCTCTGTTTTTTTGACTGCAAGTCGACTGTACGCTGGTCATCATTTAGCATACACATAAAGGGATCCATTCACTTACCAGGCACAATAAATGAACATGAAATTCAATATTATCTTTTGAAAAAACAACAACTTGTAATCGGCCCAATGTATTTCTGAACCCTTTTTGCTTACTTCTGCATGTATGCAAGTCTCAATGACCCCTGCACTGGGTCCGATGAGATTAGTAAACAACAGCATGTTGAACTGTGTGAGAGCATGGAACTGTCATTACAATAAAATGGCCATCATCACATAGACAGATGGCAGTAGAAATTCTGTAAGTTTTAAGTAACTTCATGTCAGATGTAATCTGTGTGCATGTGTCGGTGATAGAGAGAGAAATATATAATAATTATTTGACTCAATGCAAACAATTTCTCGGTTTTAACCTAAATTATTTACAGTAAGTGAAAAAGAAATCGCATTTATTAACTGATTACTTTACGGGTGGCATGGTGGCAGTGGTTATCACGTCCACCTCACAGCATGAAGGGCTGCGTTACAGCAAGGGCATTTCTGTATGGAGTTTGCATGTTCTCCAGCTGCTTGCGTAGGTTTCCTTCAGGAACTCCGGTTTCCTCCTGCAGTTCATAGTAATGCACATTAGGCTATTTGATATTCTAGGTGTGCACATGAGTGTAAATGGTTGCATGTCCATGTTGTCCCTGCAATGGTTTGGGAGCATTTCAGGGTGTACCCCACCTTTGCCCAGAGTTGGATGGGCTTCAACCTCCCTGTAAACATAACAAAAGGATAGCAAGGTTCAGAAAATGAAATGAATTAACATACATTTTTTGATCGAAGCCTAATTCCTTTCAGTCACAGCAACATATTCATCTCTAAACAGAATGAATGGCAGAGTGTAGTAGAGTATGGAATAATATTCTATTTTTTCAAGGACTGTGTTTTTGTTTGTTTTGTTTTTTGGTTTTGTTTTGGGGTTTTTTTGGTTTTGTTTTATTTTTTGTTGTCTGTTTGTTTGTTGTTGTTGTTGTTTTGTTTTTTTTTTTGTTTTTTTGGTGTTACTTTCATTTTGAGATAGGCCTCTTGTTAGGTTAGGATACTGATGTTTTATGGAAAGTGACTATTACCTCACTTTCAACTCCCAAGGCATTGGTGGCGGTGTGCCATTGTAGATGGTGCAGAGGGCTCATTCTTTCTATCCCAGCTTGTGGTTGGCAACATTACTTTGTTTTTAGGTGACACATTAATCAGCATCTGATCATTCTTACTATCTGATTGACACAATACAAGGTGCTTCATGATTCACAGTTGAACCCTATCATGTGATGATTTCTGTGCTTGGATCTCTGCTGGTTTCAACATAAGATTGTCAAATGAGGTTTTAAAACTGTTCTCTTAAGAATATTTTACTATTGATTAGCCACCTGCGTGAATGTCCGCTTCCCTAACATACTTTGCTGTGTCATGCTGCTCGGTGAATGATTTCTGTAATAATAAAGCCTAAAACAAAGCCATTATTGCATGTTAATGAGTGCAGGCCATGGCTTCTTTTATCTGAGTCCATCCACGTATGATAATTACTAGCTGGCACAACTCAGTCAGTAGTGCATCTGAACTGACAGAAAGCTTTAAGCAAACAGGCTAATGGTTTTCTGTAGAGAAAAATCAAATGGAGATTTTTTTTATGTTTCGTTGGTTTATTTAATACTTAATATACCCTCATGACAAGAATTATAATGCTATCCTGTCCATTTAACTTGCTAAGATCACTGTCAACATAAACATTCATTCAACAGTTGCTTATTTAGGGCTGGCCAGGGAATTTGTAGCAGCTAATTAGCCTACTGTGCCATGTCTTTCACTGTCTGTGGTGAGAGGCATATAAAAGAACCATTGCTGATTTTCGTCAAGAGGAGGCTGCACAGCCGTCAGCGTGTTTCTGCCCTGTGATGGCCTGGCGAGCTGTCCAGGGTGTACTCTGCCCTTGTCCAGAGTCGGCTGAGATAGGCGGCAGCCTCCCCACGACCCTAATTAGGATTAACTGGTTCAGAAAATGAATGAATGAATGAATCAGCAGTCTGTCAGGTACATGTTGTGGGTGGTCGAATGTTTCTAACACATTTAGATGCCTTACAATACCGTCTTACGTACCAGCAACTACAATTAAACAATTGTGATCTCTTTGAACCAAAAAAAGTCCAAATCAATATTGGAATCATAGCTCCTTATGGCTATAGCACAAGCACAAAAAGTTTGATCCTGGCATGATACAAATTTTGCCAAAGGGATCTCCCTAGGTGTTTGAATGGTTGTGTGAGTGTTGGCCTGGCGAGCTGTTCAGAATGTACCCTGATTAAAAGGCTCAGAGAATAAATCTGGATCAGCTTCAGCTAACTTTTGGTCTGACACCAAAGCTTCTGGTTCTGAATGTACAAAGCCAGTTTTGCTTAAAGAGATGTTTACACAGTGATATGCTTTTTTAAAAATTTTGCCCTTTGATAAGAGTGATTGTAAATGACACCTGCACTGGGTGCGACGATATTAGTGAACACCGCCATCTTGAGGTGAGCGAGAGCACAGGACACTTGGTCTCAGACTTTTCTATTTTCTACATATGGGTGTTGCACTGCCAAGTTATCGCACATGCACAAAATCTTTCTGTTCACACAGTCTTGTTATTGTCATTATTAACAAACACAGAACCAAAACAAGATGTAAAACAGGTAAATAAGAGATACTAAGCCCATGAGCAGGGGTGGTTTCTCCAGGAAACATTAGTATTCTGCCAAAATGAAGTGATGATGGAAGATAAATACACCGATTATTCACTAGTGAATGGGCAACTCTAATCGGAACATCCTTGGGTGATCACCTACCCATCCTAGAAATTTCAGATTGCGCTGTCAAATACTATTGACAAGAAGTTACTGATAGACAGACAAACAAACAAACAAACAATCAAATTAACCCATGCCTTGGAATATATAACCTATTTGGTGGAACGTGTAATCAGCGAGATGTGTTTTAGATGATGAAATTACCCAGGATTTTATTTTATCGAATGTAGCAGCTACCGTTCTGGACACAGCACCATGTACACAAGCCATAAAAATTTAAACTTTATGCTCTTAGTAGTTCATATTTCTCCACACAGAACACCCATTTCTGTCCCAATACACTACATGCAATGCTTATTTTCACAGGGAGCTTTATGTATGAATGTGGTTGTGTTTTTGTGATACAGTTTACTTTGTAGTCCTTAGCAAACAGCCCTGCGATGGCCTGGCGAGCTGTCCAGGGTGTACCACGCTCTTGCCCAGAGTCGGCTGATTTGGGCGCCAGCCTCTTCACAACCCTTATTAGGATGAAGCAGCTTAAAAAATGAATAAAGTAATTGTCCAAACACACACCGTAAAAAGAGAAAAGCACATCTACAGCGTTATCTGAGCCTTGATGACCTAATGTTAAGTACTTTTCTTAGAGTCATGATTACATGATTAAAGTGGGTAATAGATACAGCCTGAATGGGATTGCATGCTGGCCTGAGAGCTGTATTTGCTCTATGTAATGTCTTGTAGGGAAAGAATACGGGAAGGCAGATCAGCGATGGCTCCATTCAGACCCAACCATCGTATCCTTGGAGCTGTTGACTGTGGTGCTGGTTGGTTTCCTAGCGCTGCTTTTGGTCTACGCAATTATTAAAGATAAGCATTACAGGTATAAATGGCAGCAGTGTTTCTACATTCCTAACAGAATCCTAACATACAAAATTAGGTATAAGAGTCCGGATTTATTCTGAGATTTAAATTATTGCTTGGTAATCAGTTTTGAGGTTGCACTCGTTCATCTGAGTGCAAAAGTCAGTATCGTCTTTACTTTTCAGCAGACCATCAGTGCAGTCCTGGTTTCAATTTCCTGACTCAGGCATGCTTGCGTGGGTTTCCTCCGGGTATGCCGGTTTCCTTCCACAGTCCACAATGTGCAGTAAGTTAATTGGCTGTTCCAAATTGCCCCTAGTGTGTGTGCGTACGTGTGTGTGTTGGCCTGGCGAGCTGTCCAGGGTGTACCCCGCCCTCACCCAGACTCGCCTGAGATAGGCGCCAGCCTCCCCATGACCCTCATTATGATTAAGCAGCTAAGGAAATGAATGAATGCAGACTGTCAGTGGGTTTGGTCCTACAGATGTTTCTTTATATTCAAATTGTATTAGATAAAAATATGCATTTAATTTCCTGACTTTTGTTTAAATATTCTACAATAGTATTGCTGTCCCTTTCTGACATCTCTGGGTTTTTTGCGCTATAGATCTTTTGAGTATTTCTAAAATAACATTTATTATATATATTTTTTCTATCCAAAGAAGTATCTCACTCATGCACTCTCTTGCTGAAACTCTTAATCCCATTATGGTCACGGGGAGGCTGGTGCCCTTCCCAGCTGGCACTGGGTGAAGGCGGGGTCCACCCTTAACAGCTCACCAAACCATTGCAAGGACACACACAAACATTCACACTCACACCTAGGGGCATCTAGAACCAATTAGCTACTGTACATGTCTGGACTGTGGGAGGGAACTGGAGCATCCAGAAGAAACCCAAGCAAGCATAACGAGAACTCCATACCAAAACATTGATCCCAGGTCCTTCTTGCTGAGCAGCGTACATGCTAACCACTATGCTACCGTGCCACCTAATTAAAAAAACCTGTGGGTAAATTTAAACACGACTTTTTTTTCCCCAACATTGAAATCAGATTCAGCAACATATACATTTTGTTATTATTAACTTGTTGTTTTCCACAAGAATGTGCACATTAACAAGCAAAAAGTTAATAATTACAAAATGTTTAAAAGTCACAGACTGGTGTGCACAAAAATACATTCTTTCCAAAAATAAAAACTATGAGTTGTGAGTAAAGCTCTGTGGGTAGTAGGATGTGCCAGGTTGCCAGGGCCCCTACCTGTTCATCATAGAGTGTGTAGGTCATGTGACACACATTGTGTCAGAGGGACATGGAATCTGTCCCCCAGTAGAGCATTGCTAAGGGGTCTGTTTCATCAGGGGTGGTAGCATAGTTCTCTGTGACATCATTACAGAGTATGTTGTTCATGTGATACACCAGGAGGACACAGGGTCCGCTAAGTGCTTTTTACATGAAAACATCCCATAATAAAAATAAAATAATGAATCTATGAAGCAGTCCGTCTCATCAAAACCAAACCACACTCCCTGTTCATCAACATAGTTGAACTGCATACATGAGTTCTTAGATGTAAACCTCCATGTGGTCCTTCCCGTGTCATTATCATACCATTCAGTTCTGTAAACATAAACAAACCTCACCTGTTGCTCTTTCTGCATTCAAGGCATTTTGTTCAAATCTGCCTGTGTGTGTGTGAGCTGTATGGAGGCTGGATGACCTTCTGCCCAGACTGGCTGATTGGAAGTCCCAACCTGAATGTCAAGAACTGGCTTTACCTGTGGGTCTACCTGGTCTTCTTTAATGGTGTGTGGGTTGTGGTGCCTGGACTCTTGCTCCTCCAGTCGTGGAAGGATCTACAGAAATCGCATCAGTATATGAAGAAGAATAAGAAGCACTAGATAGGCAGGTTTGATGGATTTGAGGTAGAAACAGCGACCGACAGGACAGTGACCGAGAGCAGACGGAATAAACAGGAATTCATATTGGTTGAGATTTTGTTGGATTAAAATTGTCCTCAGAGATTTCTGCCATAATTATTCGTCATGGATTAGCTGATGGTTCATTTAATGAATCTTAAGTCATATAATTTTGTTTTTCCCCGACAGGGAAAAATGTTTTTTGTTTAACGTTTATCCTTTTATTTACTTATTTTAATAAATAGAAATGCTTATTTTGGTGAAAAAAGAACAAAATGCACCACAATTACCATCACAACCACACCCAACATACGTATAAGGCAACACAATGAAGAGACATGTTTTGTTTCATTACAACACACAGTCGTTATACTGCCAAGCGTAACATTGTTAAATCCCATAGCTGGTAGTTCGTTTCAGTACATCAAAAGCTATCTTACTTTTTAGAAATAAATCTGTCTGCTCCATAATAGAGTCCTTGGTGGTGTTTTTTTTTTTTAGTCTGTCAAAAAAATGTCCTTGTAACTTCCTTGTTGTTTTATAGATTGTGTAGATCAAGAGCCAGCCCACATGATTTGTCAATCACTCAGTCATCACCGCCCTTAAGTTTTAATACAACCTTCCTTATCGTTAGCTTTCAGCCTTTTAAAGCTTGGATTGGTTGAGCATTGGTTGTGTCTATCGACGCCATCTTTCCTCATTGTTTTTGAATCATTTTGGCCACAGATAGAAAAGCCTGCTGCAGTCCCGTTCCTTTAATGCCACTGCATGCCTGGATCTCCCACGCTCTGTTGGTACAGCTCTCTAAATCCAGCCGGTGACACACCTCATCTAACCCCATCGAGTTTGGTAAGTCTGATTTATTAGCCAGGACCATCAATGGAATGTCTTTCAGGTTGTGGTCGCTTAAGACAGTCTTCAGAGCCTTCTTTGCTTCCTCTATGCGGTCCATGTCACTGGCGTCCACCACGAACACCAAAGCCTTGCATCCCTCCAAATAGTACTTCCAGTTGGATCTCAGACCCTCTTGGCCACCTACATCCCAAATGTTGAGCACTGTCTTCTTGTTTAGCTGAAGGGTGACCACGTTGAAACCTATAGTAGGTGAAGTGTCCATTATGGCCCCTCGGTAGATCCTGTAGAGCAGAGTCGATTTCCCAGCCGAGTTAAGGCCCAATAACACCACTTGAGGCAGTTTTTTGTTCTGCTTGGATCGCTGAAGATTGGGCCCCATTGTCCACTTTCTTGATATGACACAGCTTATGTGTTTCGTTTGAGATTTAGGTCAAGAGAACTTGGCTTCAGAAAGGAGAGAGGTCTCTTGTAGATACAAGATACAAAGCAGAAGGTACGCTGAATATATATTGGTGTCTTTGGTTAACTCCTTAATCATGTGACTTAAACAAGTTAGTCGACATTCTTGTAAAAGAGGGTGTAATCTCTCTATTTTGTAATGTGCATTTAAAATCACAGGACACATGTATTTGTTGTATAATCTTTGCACATTCAAAATATTTCCTGTTTTTACGACTGGAAAGGAATAATAATAATAATGATGATAGATAAATCTTTTGTAACCTAAATTATCTTCCACAGACAAGTAACAAGTCGACAAGTCGGATAAGGGTGGCACATGGTGGTGTAGTGGTTAGCACTTCTGCCTTACAGTAAGAAAGCCTGGTTTGAGTCCAAGCCCAGGTGTTTCTGTTTGGATGTTTTGCCTGTTCTTGCGTGGGTTTCCTCCGGGTACCCTGGTTTCCTCCAACAGTCCAAAAACATGCACAGTAGGCTAATTGGTGGTTCTAAATTGCCCCTAGGTGTGAGTGTGAATGGTTGTATGTGTGTTTGCCCTGCAATGGCCTGGAGAGCAGTTCAGGGTGTATCCTGCCCTCGCCTAGAGTCGGCTAAGATAGGCGTCAAACTTCCCCATGACCCTAATTAGGATTAAGCAGCCTTGAAAATGAATCAATGACATTGGAAAAGTTGGAAAGGTTGTAAATATTTTAAATGAATAATACAACAGTTAAATAATTCAACGTTTGCATGATATGAAGAATGATTCATATCTCAGGGGGTCTTATCCTGCTTTGGCAGATAAAGCCCTCACGATCTGAAGAATTCTCCAAATCATTCATCGCAATTGCATATTAATGGATCGTGACTAATTAATAAAGTATTAAACGAAAGTATTCATCTTTTTTGGCTTTATAAACACCCCCCCACCCATCGTTTTTAATCCTCTAAATTTAGTTGTATCCAATTCCCACCCGTCAAATGTTGTCTCCCTATCACACTATAATTTCATTTCCTTAATAGTTTTATCCTTTATTCACTTCACGGGGAGGCTGGAGGCATGCATGTCTTTGGATTGTTGGAGGAAACTAAAGCACTGCAGGAAACCCACACAAGCATGTGGAGAACATGCAAACTCTACACAGAGTGCCCTCATCGGATACAGAACTCAACCCCAGGGCCTTCTTGCTGTGAGGCCGAAGTTGTTAAGGATCAAAAAGAGTGGAATGTTTTAAGATAAATGGAATGAAAAGTCCTGAAAATGGATGGGCACATGAGGATTGGGGTTCATATACCAGAATTCCATATTAATATAGACAATAGATTGATTGACTGGCAAAATATCAGTTTATTCAGCAGAAATGACTGCAGTCATTTTGGCCTTCAGTTGCTTGAGCAGCACTCAACAGTTTGTCATCAAAACAAACAGGAACAGATCTTATGTCAGAAATCAACATAATGCACCTAAGATTGTGTAGGATGGGCTTAGTAGTGCACTTCTGTTGTAATCTGCGATTCCAGGGGTCCAAGCAGAGAAAATAATGAAGAGCACAGGTTCTGACGAAGAGAAAGAAGTAATGATGTCACAGATAGTAACTTTTTACCATAAAAGGAAAGACTTTTCCACATTCCAATGAGAATTCATTTTTCGCAATTCTTTTTGGAAAGAAGGAAGGAAGGCTAACTATAATAATAATAATAATAGTGATAACAAAGTATGGGGAATAATAGGATGTCTCCTGCTGTTGCAGCAGGCAAACATAATAATCACAGTAATTACAAGAGTGTAGGTGTTACTAATTAACATTTGGAAGAAAGAATGGATACAAAAGAGACATTCTATTATAATATACAGAAATCAGTTAGTGCAGCACAGCAGGATATCCAACTGCAGTGAGAAGGTGATTATAACATGAGCCAGACTTGGGTATGCAGTTGCCAATGAACTTTTTTGTGAACAGTTAGACAAACCGGGGTAAGTGGTGTATTTTTTTTTTGGAAGATGTAGAACGTGCTACAATACACTATAACTATTGTAAATGGTATACAGAGAAACATTAAGAAATATAGTATTATTATATCTAGTATATAAGAGGACAAATATTTGTTCATTCATTTTCTTAGCCGCTTAATCCTAATAAGCATCTCAGCCGACTGGGTGAGGGCGTGGGATACACCCCAAACAACCTGCCAGACCATCGCAGAGCCAACAACCATTTACAGAACCATTCAAACTCACTCTCACAACTAGGGGTGGTTTGGAACAGTTTTTGGACTGTTGGAGGAAAACTGGATTACCCAGAGGAAACTCATGCAGGCACGCAGAGGTCATGTAAACTCTACACAGAAATAACCGAGCCCAGGAATCGAACCCGGGTCTTCCTTGTGTGAGGTGGACATGCTAACCACTGCACCACTGTGCTGCCCAGAGGACAAATATGGAGCTTAAAACTACTCAGCACAGACTTCAGGGAAATCAGAAGAGGGCTATTCCTGCTATTACTTTTTATCCCATGGTATTTAATGTGGGGGATATAGTCATTTGTATAGTTATTAAGATCACATACAAGTTTGTGACTCATCTTGCCATCGTGTGAGTGGATGCGGTCACTAGGTGTGCATAGGGCTTAAACCTCCCATAGGCGAATTATACCGTATCCACAAAGGGCTGGTGTCGGGGCAGGTGTTCTCATTCCACCCAAGCGGGAGCTACACCTTCCACCTGGCTAAATAATAATAATAAGGTGTAACAGTATAGGTGTTACACGACTGTAATTAATAATGTAATAATCTAATGCACGTATCAAACTCAAGGCCTGCGGGGCAAATCCTGCCACCCAACTCATTTTATGTGGCCTGCAAGAGTTCAAAGATGATTACCATACATTCTTTGCATAAACCATTACTATGAAACCTTATTCATCATTCTTCCACTAGGTGGCAGCAGCCTATTCCAAGTAAACAGCTAGTCATTCATCACTCAAGAATTAGCATCGCATGCTAGCCTTTTGCTGTAAGTGTTGTCAGAAAACGCAAGTGAATAAAGAAAAGAAGACAAATGCCTAAATGAACCATTTTGCGATGCAGATTTCATGGTTTCCCCTTTTAGAATAGATGTTCAGTGATTATTCGGCCTTCGATCACCTTTAAATTCAATGATGTGGCCCTCAGAGATAAGAAGTTCGACACCCCCTGCTAATGCACTCCGATACAGCAGGTGGCGGTATGCACCTGAAGGCCGGATTGCAATCAGAAGAAGAAGAAGAGCTCTGTTTATGTTATTAAACTGGGAGCTGGTGGAACTTCTCCCGGTAATGTTGTCAGAAACAAACTGGGTTCGTTGTTAGGTAGGTTGTTTATTTGTTTTAATTGTGTGAACTTTGGGTAATGGTGACCAAGCAAATGCTCTCTCTCTCTCTCTCTCTCTCTCTCTCTCTCTCTCTCTCTCTCTCTCTCTCTCTCTCTCTCTCTCTCTCTCTC
>JBCNYG010000009.1:10644150-10659827 GCA_039654305.1 Porochilus rendahli | reverse complement strand
ATATATATATATATTATTTTATTATTATTTTTTTTAACCAGCGTTAATTAATTTTCCCTAGTCAAGAGAGCCTTCATGTTGTTTTTGTGTGGTTGAATCCTAAACATCTCTTTAGTGCCTACACGAGCATATGGTGTGACTTAATGGTTTTTAGCTATATCTAGGGCACTTTGTGTTCGTGTGGGAGGTATTTGGGATTGAGCCTTTCACACAGACTGCACTGCGTTATGTTGTGATAAAGTTTCGTTGTTTTTAAGAGTTTTCCAGAAGCGTCATGTCAGAAACCATGAGAGAGCAAATGATTGCAGCACATTTTCCTACTGTCCCTGACACAAAGCCTCGTTTTCATCCAACACTGTAGCTAATACTGCAGTCTGGTGTCAGTCTTATTTTTCATAGCTTTAAATGGATGTTGGACAGTGGGTTTTGTTATGCTTCATGTGTAAGGTTGCCAGATGTAAACAACCATCTACAAAAAAATTCAAAGTTCTCATAAAACGAAGTAACATTCAATTATGACAATTAAACAACACCAGAGAAAGGATTAATAAATGTCCCAAAATTATGTTCCTAAGTATCATGAGTTCATTACTATGAACTTATATACCGGCATAATTTTTTGATTGGCAAAATGTATCACAGTGTTTCTCTGACTGTTATGTCTGACTGATATGTTTGTGTGTCTGTACAGTGTAGTATATACTACACGTGAAAGTTGTGATGTGATTGGTCTGCTAGCAGGGAATTTAAAACATTACTCCAAGGGAATAATGATGTACACTCACAGATTGCCTTGCTCACTTGGAGCATGCAGGCTCATTGTCACACATAAAAACAATAATAAACAATAGATGATAAAAATCCCATTTTAATTCTTTTCTGCATAATGGGTCATTCTCAAAGAGTTTTTTTTTATATATTTTATTTAATATATATTATATTTATATAAGTTGACAAAACATGACCTTATATTGAAGTACTGGCATAAAATCACTCATCAACTTCATTGATAGCAGGCTGTATTCATTGATTAAACCTCCTAACTTTCCCACGTTTTCACACTGTCATGCACTGTGAGTACTTATAACAACAGAGTTGATGTCTAAAAACTGTACGCTTACAGTTGCAATGATTTTTAAGCAAGAAATTCACTTAAAGGCCTGACAGGCTCAAACTTCTATGTTGGATTTCACGCTATGTGTTCTACACTGCCCTCTAGTGCCAATTGAATGTAAAATTACAAACCCGAATTCGGATGGCGGATATACTTGTGTGACAGAGTTGACAGTTTTTGGTGACATAACATCATATACGTGAAACTGAGGAAAATGAGCATATACCACCCCTCACTCCCGGTCACGAATGGCTATGGCATCATCCTGGATTCGAACTTGCGATCTCCGGGTTAATATTTGATGTGCCACTCGGGAACCTACTCAGCCTTCCTCTTAAACTAAACTTCACTCCTGTGTTGTCTATTTGTCTTTTTGCTCTATGCTTTTCATATTGTTTACACATCATTAGTACATGTTCAACAGTTTCACTTTTAAACTATCACAAAACTCAAACTCTCGCGGACTTGAGGGCACGCAAGATTCTTGTTGACCCCTCACACCCCGGCCATGGTCTTTTCAAACTTTTGCCCTCTGGCAGGAGATACCAGAGCATCACAAGCCGAACAAATCACCTGAACAACACCTTCTATCCGTGGGCAATCAGGCTCCGCATTAATCTACCTCAGGGACAATTACAAACACTCAGCAACGTGCAATAAAGATTCGTATACAGATGTGCCTTCATTTTGGAAGTGTTTATTTGTTTATATTTTTTCATTTTATTAGAAGGTTTTAATATATTTTTAATGTTAGATAAAGTACATCATGGGCAGAAAGTGCAAAGAGTTAATTGGTTGTTGGGTGACGTGACAATTGCAATAAAAGCTATTCTATTTTATTCCATTTCATCACAAACCCCACATCTTCCACTTTTTTGTTTTCCGTTTAGTCCAGTGTGTCCGACTCTTAAGTCTTGTAATAATGGTTTCCTCCCTTCTGCTTCTTCCTTGCCTTGGTCCTCCTACTCGAGGGTTTATCGAGAAGACCTCACTCCCCTCGCTCCATTTCTCTTGTCAAATTTCCCCTTTGGTCAAACTGGAAGAAATTTGTCACTGCTGAATAAGTGATGTTGCCTATGATGTCACTCATCATATGATAGTAACCTCACACACAGAGGAAGAGCGTTATGTATGCTCTTGCTCAGACATGAGGTAACAGATGTTTGTAATTGGTTAGTTACTCTGTGATTGACAGTGGAACGAGTCTCTCAGCGATAGAGACAATTTCTATACTAAAGCAACCTGCCAAGCTTCTTTCTATGGTTGACTCTTTAACTGATTTATAACTGCGGAGTTTACAGCCTTTAACTGAACAGAAATGTAATGATGAGGTTTGTGATAACAGGAATGCCAGCCTCTGTAAATCTATCTCGATCACATCAATTGTCTGTTTATGACTTTAGTTCTGTTCTGTCTGTAATGCATGTAACATCTGTGTGTTTGTGTTTAGGCTTAGCACTGGCAGCAACCACAGTGCCTCTTCTAGTAGCTGTGTTCAATCTGCTGCTCCTGCCCAATCAAGCTTCAACAGTGTAGCCATGGTGGATTTAAGCAAATGGCCCCTGTTCAGCCTCATGAGTGCACAGGATGCTGCCTCAATACGTCAGGCGTGTGTGTTTGGAACATCTGCCAACGAGGCAATCTACATCACCCATGATAACGAGGTGAGTGTGATGGGATGTGATGCAGTCAGGATCCATAACCTGGTTAGTCAAGGAGGCAAACCAGTACCAGATGTGACACCGACTTAAAAGAAATTCTTCAAGTTCTTACACGAGCCTTTCGTGGCTTTTGTGGTTTACAATAACAGGACCAAAGTGGGCCCAGATTGTGCTGTAAAATAGGAGCAAATTAGTACTGCACAGCTGCATATGGCTTTAATTGTATTGACCCTGTTCCTTTTAGTGCTTAATGGAATATCAGGGCTCCGATCTTAACTCCATTCAGTACTGTTGATGTTGAGTTTATGTGGAGGAATCCTTGGTATTGATGTTGTTGTTGCAGGTGTACGTGTTTGGGCTGAACTGCAGTAACTGTTTGGGCATGGGGGACAGCACAAGCACCATCATCCCTAAAAAACTAGACTGTCTGAGTGGAAAGAAGGTGGCCAGTCTAGGCTACGGCAGTGGGCCACATGTGCTGCTCGCTACAGAGGGTAAAAAGGAGTCACTTCTCATATACCAAAGCAGGGTTTTTAAAGCTCTTCTTACTCATCTTTAAAAGGGTTGCCAATCATTGTGAAGGGTTTGTACATATTATGGAATATTCTAGTGGCAGTATATAGTCACTTCTAAGATCAGTGCATTGTTTGCCTTTACAGAGGGCCAGCTGTACGGGTGGGGACACAACGGATACAGTCAGCTGGGTAACGGGATAACCAATCAGGGCGTGTCTCCAGTGCTTGTGTCCACTAACCTGCAGAACAAGAAGGTGATTGCGGTGGCTTGTGGATCTCACCATTCAGTAGCGCTGACCGAGGATGGAGAGGTGAGAGAAAATAATGTCTGACATGCAGTATTTTATATTAATTATGGCATTTTTTTTAAAGACTGTTTGCAGCACAATTTTTCGCTGCATTTTGTTGATGATAGTGATTACTCTCCTTCCTGTTGCACATAAGACATTATTTCGGGGATCCAGTCCTCTCGTGGGGACTTTATGAAGCTTAATCCATCCTCTGTGGACTTGCTACTAAATACCATTGAGCATGTGTCTCTGGTTTTCTGTTTTTTGTGCGCGTCAGGACCGTTTTCAGCCACACTTTTGCCGAGCCCAGTGTATGACTCTTGCAGCCTAAAAACTGTCCCGAAATGGTTCTCGGTTTAACTGTGGGGGAGTTAAACCAGTCGACTACCGTTCTGACTTTCTAGCACCTTGGTGTTTATTGCTTGAATTGCATTTATTTTAAAATGGTGCATTTACTTGTACGTATTCTCCTTGGTCACTCAGGTGTTCGCTTGGGGCTATAATAACTGCGGTCAAGTGGGGTCAGGCTCCACCGCCAACCAGTCCACACCACGCAGGGTCTCCAACTATCTTGTCAACAAAGTAGTGGTCAGCGTAGCCTGTGGTCAGACCTCCTCCATGGCAGTTACGGACAACGGCGAGGTAAAACTGAACATGACCTGTCTTGTGAAACTGAGAGACAGGCCACATCAACTGAAGTTGTTTATTTTAATTCTGTTGAATTTGAAGCAGAAGAGATGCTCTACTCAGTTCAATAACCTTAACTACTTTTATGTGTTGGTAGTTTTATTCTTCTGTTATATGTACGTAATACCTTGTGTGTTTGTTTCCTTATTAAGTGTGTACCTGTGTGTTTAGGTGTATGGTTGGGGTTATAATGGTAATGGACAGCTTGGGTTGGGGAACAATGGAAATCAGCTGACACCATGCCGCATATCAGCGCTCCAGGGTGTTTGCATCCTACAGGTTTTTTTCTTATTATTTTGTTTCTAGTCACTGACCAACAGCCACTAACTTATATGTAACAAATCATTTTGTTGCAGTTTTAAATTGTAAACAAATGAAACTTTCATTTATTGTAATGAAAATTTGCCATTTATGGATGCACGCCTGAATCTCTGTGTGTTGAGAGAAATCTTGGGCCATGTGTTTCAGATTGCCTGTGGTTATGCCCACTCACTGGCACTAACAGACGAGGGACTGTTGTATGCGTGGGGAGCCAATACTTACGGGCAGCTTGGTATAGGCAACAAAACCAATCAGCTCAGTCCTGTCCAGGTCATGGCTGATAAAGAGAGGTGAGGGGGTGGACCTTCTAATTTATTTATTTATTTGTTTTAGTTTATTTTTATTTATTTTTAGTTTATTTTTTGGTGGTGACTGAATGCTGGGCAGCACAGTGGCATAGTGATTAGCACGTCCGCCTCACAGCAAGAAGTTCCAGGGTTCGAATCCCGGGCTTGGCAAGGGCTTTTCTGTGTGAAGATTGCATGCTCTTCCCTTGTGTTTATAAGTTGTCTCCAGGTACTCCGGTTTCCTCCCTCAGTCCAAAAGCATGCAAATTTAGACTATTTGTCAGTTCCAAATCGCTCCCAGGTGTGAATGGGGGTGGGGGTGGGGTTGTTGGCCCTGTGATGGACTGGCGAGCGGCTCAGGCCATGCATAGGCTCCAGCCTTTCTGTGACCCTAACAGGATTAAGTGGCACAGTCACTCGAATGCTGCGTGTGGCAATAACAAAGTGTGTGCTCGTGTGAGCATGTGTGTGTGCTTGGTCAGCATTCCAGTACTATGGTATGTTGTTGGGTCTTCAAACCTTTTCCTGTCAGCATGCCCTTGTGTTTCCTTCTCTTGTGCCGTTAGAGTGGAATCACATCCTCAGGATCTGTTCTGAAGAAATGTGTAGTAACTCTGTGTTAGTATTGTGTAGGATTGTGGAGATCGCGGCATGTCACTCTACACACACCTCGGCAGTGAAGACACAGAGCGGTCGGGTTTTTATGTGGGGTCAGTGCAGAGGCCAGGCCATCGTCTTACCCCACTCCACACACTTCAGCTGCACCGACGACGTCTTCGCCTGCTTTGCAACGCCATCTGTCATGTGGAGACTTCTGTCTGTTGGTGAGTAAACCATTATAATGATGACGATGACGCAGCTTCGTGTGGCCTTACAAGCAGAGCACAAAGCAATGTTTAAATCTAAGATGATTGTTTATTTGGGCCATAATCTTCTCTGTTTATGGCTGTGATTCTCTACAGTGCGAAGGTGATGAATTCCATGTCGTCACAGTTTTTTCCCCAGGCTGGGATTGACATTTGCAGGAAAATCCCAAAGCAAATAATAATGTTGATGTTTTGATTATGTTTCATATTCATTTTGCAACTCCTTTGATGGATGTTTTCATGAGTAATGTGAATTTTTCTTAGTGACCCCAAACGTTTGAACGGTTATGTATGATTATGTATGGGATAGTTTAGTATTTATAGTAATGCAAAGTTATTAGAGAAGTTTTTTAATGCATGGGTATTGTATCGTGGTATCAGTATCGGCAGATACTGAAAGGTCAAGTAAGAAACAAATGGTATCAGAACCTCTCTAGTTTGATTCAGTTTATCTTTTCTCCTGGTCAAGACTGAATACTGTATTATGTGTCTACATAGAGTTTGATGGTGGCTCAGGTGGTTCAGGTTCTGGGCAGAAGGTTGGGGGTTCAAGCCTCAATATCACCAGTCTGCCACTGTTGGGTCCTTGAGCAAGGCAGTTAAAGAGTACCAGTATTGGTCATCCTTACAGCATGCTTTGTGCGTAATGTAATACTGAGCTTTTTTTAATATAAATGACCATAAAAAGTGCTGAACCAATGTGGAACACAATTTTTTCCCTGGAAGTGGCACAAACTTGCTGGGCCGGGTTGCCCAGCGCAAGTAAACAAGCAGCCAGCTACATTTTAGGTGACTAAACTTCCCGCATACTAAAGGCTTTTACCTTTTTTTTTTTTTTTTTTTCAAAATAGTTATTGATATATTTGATATATTATTTTTTATTCTATGATGCTGATAGTTTTTTATTCTACTTTAAATATAGGACAGTCGAAATAAGCAATTTACTGGTTCCTTTAGGCAAGGCGCTGCTCCTGTCCGTCATCCTTTGACTTTTTATGAAGGAATTCCGTATTAACGGTGGTTTTAGACGTTAACTCTTGGGCTTCATGTCCGGAGGTCCGGCCGATAGCAGATCGGGTTGAAGTGGTCTTTGCCGACTTTGAAATTGCGTCCAAAAGGAAATGTTTCCAGAGTATGTTCTGATGTTTCTACACTTGTTGTTTGCGCAGCAGTATGCTTTGTGCTCCTCCATTTTCCTGGCGACACAGCTCAGCACTGGCCAATAATGTGTTATCTTCGACTGGTGTCTGCTACATGCAGCCCAGCCAGTAGGACAAAACAACACATTTACATCACTACCAGGGCTGGAACTGCCAATGAAGAGGACAACATGTCACTGCACATGCCTTACAGTAATAGTAGTGTGGCAGCACGCGCTCGTACTTTACAAGAAGCAAGGACTGATGCTGCCTGACAGGAACTCTGATGTCACACGTGACCGTTTTAATGAGCTAGTATAACAAATTCACCACAGGTACCCTTTAACCCTCAACTAATCAGGTGTATGAATGAGATTGAAAAACAAAAAGTAAGTCACTATGGATAAGAGTGTCTGCCAAATTCCATAACTAGAAATTAGACCGAAACGTAGTAATGCACCTGTTACTCTTTTTTTAGAGGACGAGGATTTCCTGACTGTAGCCGAATCTCTGAAGAAAGAGTTTGACAGCCCCGAGACTTCGGACCTCAGATTCAGCATTGACGGCAAATTCATTCATGTCCACAAAGCAGTGCTTAAAATCAGGTGTGTGCTCATCCCTATTTCACTTATTGTAAGGAGTATGATTTGTTCATTTGTACTGAAGCAGGGCACAGTGTTTGATTTTATAGTTAATATTCTCAGAATTTTATGACATGGTCCACTTGGATATAGAGTTTTGTTTGAACCTTGCTGATGTTTGGTTTACTCTAATGACAGTCAGGTTTTACATTATCAGAAAGAAATGGGCTCTCGTGTGGACAAAGAGCATGACTGTCAACCTGGAGCTCAGCCAAAAAGCTCCCATGGACTCCCGGTCATGGATGGTTGCGGCATTAATCTGTATTCGAACCAGTGATTTTCAAGTTGATGCTGCTGCCATCTGTGACCAGGAGTCCATGGGAACTAATTGGCCAAGCTGTTGCGGGAGGGAGGGAGGGAGGAACGGATGGCAAATGCTCACATTCTTGTCACTCACCGTGATCAACAGCCAATCATTAACGTCAGTGATTTCATTGGTACGAGGGGGTGGATCAACGCTTTCCATTTGTGTGTGTTAGGCCGCTCCAAATACACATGCTCAGCAATTTGTAAAGAGGCGGGTGGCACCATCACATGTTACAGAGGAGGGATGTGCATACTATGTCCCTCCCTGGTTTGTGGTGTTTGTGTGATAGGGAAGGCAATGGGGTGGGAATTGGATATGACTAAATTGAGGGTAGAAAACGGAGGGGGATATATATATATATATAGTAACAAATAGAAACTTTGTTTAAAGAGGGAAGTTGCAAATGACAAAAATTTGATGAAGAATGCAAAGTCTAATTACAGTTGCACCTCATATTTTTCATAATTACACTTCTTTGATATTCTTATAAAAGATCACAAGGGAGGATTTGATTTGGGTTTAGAAAATTTGCAAATGTTGAGATCATCACCTTAATAATTAAAAGAAGTTCCAGTGCTTTGAAGGCTGATTGCCTGCCCCAAGTCAACCTACGAGTCATACGCACGACAATTACGGGATTTAAATTTATTTGTGTACTTTTGCTAGTATAGTTCTTTGTAGTACACTATGTGTAGTGCATGAATTTTAACAGGGTAGTGGTGCGCGTCCCCATCGGCATCAATGCCATGGCCTCCTGCTACTGGCTGAAAATAGGTTGCTGGTCCTGTCGTCTCTGTTATGTAGTCAAGATGCTTGGCTGCACACTCAACATTTTGTACGAATCCCAATACCAATGCCACATCCTTCAAGGCACCTGAAGAGCACAGTCTACAAGGACATAACCTTAAGTGACTACAAAGTCCAAACCATTCCGTACCAATCTGTGTTAAATGAGATGGACTGTTTTAGAGATTTCTTGCTTGAGTCCTTAGCTGATTAGATTTTGCTTTTGTCCTCACCTTGAATTTGAATAAAATTTATCTCGCAGTGAATCTTGGCTTGAATTTCTTGGACGCTTTTGAAGGAGACTTTGAAATGAGACCACCCATTCGTGCCACTGTGGCTCATTGAATGCAGTACTTAAAGGATGCACCACCAGATCAAGGTTGTTGATAAAATTGCAGGTAAAAAACTTCTGGAACTGGGCTAGGTTAAAATATGATAAATAGACAAACAATAAAAGAAATTAGTCTAATGATTGTATTTTAACCTAGCCCAGTTCCAGAAGTGTTTAGCCTGTGACTTTATCAACATTTATCATTATTTTACTTGTTCTTATTATTTCTTATTTATTCCTATTGTTTTACTGCTTTTATAATGTGATGAGGAACTTTGTAAGGTGTCTGGTAGGTCTTTTTTGTTACATCTGTATTTTACTTGAATGAATGTCATGATCTTGCTGGCTGCAAAACAAATCTACCTACAAATAGTAATAAAAATGACCTTACCAGGATTTGGATTCAGCACTAGTACACTATCTTGGTACTCGTAATGCACTGCATTCATTCTATTGCATTTCTCAATGTAATTACATTTATGCATTCAAAATATCAAGTACACAAGTATGCAAAGCGACACTGCTAATCAAGCTAACACAACTTTGATCTTGTTAACATCATAACACGTCACGCTTTATACATCTGACATTCCAGAGTCGAATGGTGTAAATTTGATTTGGTCAGACTGTGAATGACGGTACAAACACACCGCAACCAAGCCACATGATGTAGGTGCAATACATCGTTACTTAAGCTGGAACAGTTTGTATACGGTACAGAGTTCTACCAGGTGTCCGACTCAAAATGTAAATGATTCCATATTTGTGAAGTCTGGAACAGTTTTAAAACCTAAACCCACCTCCAAGCGCTTCAAGAGTAATTCCTCAATTCATGAGCATTATTGACTTGTTGACTCTATGTGCCGCTGTATTTCTTTCACAGATGTGATCACTTTAGATCCATGTTTCAGTCCCACTGGAATGAAGACATGAAAGATGTGATCGAGATCGATCAGTTCTCCTACCCGGTCTACAAATCCTTCCTCGAGTTCCTCTACACGGACACTGTAGAACTTCCTCCGGAGGATGCCATTGGTGAGTCCAAGCTGGAACGTGAGGAATGAGAAAGTCTAGCATGTCATTTCTAAGCACTGTTTACATGTACATAAGGAAAGTATGTTTGAACGCGACAGTAAGAGAAGGAAGTATGTTTTGAGAGCGATATCTGATTTCTGTTTCCTTCATTAAACACAATCATCACATGAAACCTTTCGCTAAGCATATTACATCAGGTTTCCTTTATTCCCTTTTGTTTTTTAAACTGTGCAGGATTGCTGGATCTGGCAACTTCGTACTGTGAGAACAGGCTCAAGCGGCTGTGTCAGCACATCATAAAGAGAGGCATCACTGTTGAAAATGCCTTCTCTTTGCTTTCTGCTGCAGTCAGATATGACGCTGAGGTAAAACTACCCCAATTTTACAAGACACAAACACACACAACATGTAACAGTGCAATTTATGGATAAACTAACGTGAGTATGGCTTTCACAAGTCGGAGGTGTTGTCTAAAGGTTTAATTAGAGTGGCACAGAGAGTGCAGGGTCCTCCACCCTGGAGAAATGGATTCTAACCTGGCTTAGTTATAATGAATTGTCTCTCCCTAGTTCGTGACGGGTGAACATTTTTCCCCATGTTAATTAAGGGTAAGGATTTTACATGGCATGTGGTCCCTGTAGTTTTTCTATGCATGACCAGCTGCTAAGTCCCTGTTTCTAGATGTTTTGGAGGTCAGTTACAGCAAAAAACAAAAAAAAAAACAAGAAAACTATCTTAGTTGAATAAATTCAAACATAACATATAAAGTTGCACTTTACTAATTTAGTGCACACCTTTTTCCTTTAAACAGTGACATATCTTTTATGTTATGTCACACTCGACTCTCATGAAGTTCAGTAATATAGAGACTTCCCTGCCAGTTCTGTGAGCTTAACAGATCGGTCTTTACTTCTAACTTTGCACTGCAAATCAGATTTTACCACATCGGTTTCTCTGCTGATATTTGCTCCCTCCATTGCTGTTCGTCTTTTAATTCTGGCAGAAAGCAGCAGGCGGAAGCACTGCTGGCTTCTCAGGCCCGTAACCAGGATTTTTAATGGGGGGTTCCCAAGGCAGGAGGGTGGACATTTTTGACCGGCCGGGCGTATGGGGGCCACCTAGGTCCTGGGCGAAAGCCTGGTGTGATCCTGTAACATATCTACAAATGTCTAATAAATAGAGCATGATCACATGCAACAACATTTCCAGTCTTTTTAGAATATTTTACAAAAGATAATGCTTAGCACCACAAATATACACTGAGGCTCTCCACGTGTGTTTACTGTTTTTAAAAAAACTGTCCAATTACTGAAAAATTATAGGGTGATCTAGGTGCAATTTGGGTGGTTTGTTCGACCCCCCATGCTACAGGCCTGCTTCTGTGCAATGTAGTTCTTTTGACTTACGTTACAGTGTAGACTAATTGAAAGAAAACTTACAAAATGGCGGTGCCTGTCATATGTTTTTTGGTTTGTTTGTTTTTTTTGTCCCGCTCCCTTTTGCTCCAGTTAACTTTTTTTTATCCTGTACTGTCCCAGTCACGTGATTAATAGGAAAGTTGACTCCCATCCCGGATTTTTTTATGGCTGTCCATGGACAGTTAGGTTTAACAACCAGAAAAAATCTGTATTACCGCCACCATAAAACTGGTGGTATTGCAGTCAATTGCATTTGTTGTCTGTCTGTGTGTGTGTCTCTGAACAAAATCCTGAACACACTACCACTGTCTGGTCACTTAAGGTCCTGGGTAAAGGTGGCCAAGCAAACTCTCTCTCACTCTCTCCTCTCTCTCTCTTTTCTAGGATCTTGAAGAATTCTGCTTCAAGTTCTGTGTGAACCACCTGACCGAGGTGACTCAGACAGCAGCTTTCTTGCAGATCGACGGGAACATGCTGAAGGAGTTTATCTGTAGAGCCAGCCGTTGTGGTGCTTTTAAAAACTGACTGTTGAAAATGTTCCATTGAGTGCAGGTGTTACTATGAACTCATCCACACCACTAGAGGGCACTGTTACTGATTGCACATTAGCTCCTTTGTTGTTGTTGTTGTTTGGTTTTGTTTTACTTTATTACAGATTTCCAGGTTGCTTTTTTCATTCCCATGGCGTGAGTGAACTTTTATGAAGGCTTTGACATCAGTTTGCTTTCTTTATGAGTAAGCCTTTTATATTTTAGTGTTGATACTATATGAATTTAGAGAAATAGATGTGGTATTTCTGCTAGACTTCACAGCACTTAGTTTGTCTTCACCAGTTCATGCTGGTCATTTTCACTTCAGTTACATTTAGAGAGAATTTAAGTCCGTCAGTGTTCTGTTAATTTTTATGATCCATTCCTGAATCTTAATTTACTTTACAACTGACAGTATAGAGCAGGGGTGTCAACCTCTTTTTTACTGAGGGCCACATCGTTACATTTTCAGGTTGCCCAGGCGGGATAATCAACCATGAAACCTGCATTGCAAAATAATTAGTTTAGTTTATCATTTGTCCTCTTTAGCTGTATTTATTTTCAATTTCTGGCAGTGCTTGACAGCAACATGCTAGCTTGTGATCTTTCTTGAGCCATGAGTGACACTTGAAATAGGTTTGCTGCCACCTAGTGGAAGGGTGATGAATTGAGTTTTATTGTAATGGTTGATGCAAAGAATGTATAATAATCACATAGTTTGAAAGCTCCCGCGGGCCACCGAAAATTAGTTGGTGGCCAGATTTGGTCCGCAGGCCATGGGTTTGACACGTGGGGTAGAGTTACAATAATGTCAAAAAAACATGCTGGCCTTGTTGAACTTGTTTGTGCTGTGGAATAAGAATAATGAATAAGATTTTCTTTTACTGGTAAAGTTTTTGCATTGTGTTGCTATGCTTTGCATCATTGCATAAAATGTGCTGTCCCCCTACACACACGTCACATCTCAGCTTGCAGAGCCAGGGTTAAAGTGAAGGAGGAGGTTTATTTGTGGTTGTTTTTTCCTCTGAGTGCAGCTCAGTAATTATTTTCATATATTATAATGGATATTAATTGCTACTCCAGTGTTTACTATGGCCCTTTACTTTTAGGCATTCCATTTATATAGAGTGCAGCACTACTTGTGTGTGCTATTTATTTCTCTCTTTTGTATTTTGTTCCCCCCGACCTTCCTTTTTTTATACCCAGAATTTCCGTTTACGTATTACGAGTTGCGCTTCTATGTGTGAGGATGCTGCATTGATACTTGTTCCAGTTCTTAACCTGTGTTCATACAACTTACCTTTTCCCTACATAATCCTTTCTGTTATATGAATTTCCTTTGACTAAGAATTTTAGACAACTTGCTGGACACAAAGATCCACATGAAAGATATGTACACATACATACATCTCCACAGAACTATAAATAACTAACTAAATAACAGCGTACAGTAATTCAGTACTGGTCTCTTTGTTCATTAACTGCCGGAGACCTGCTTTTTGCGATTTATTTTTTTTTGCTATTGACTTGTTTTGCCTAGAAAGGAAATACAGTGAGTGATTTCTAATGCTCATTTCAGTTTGATTAATAATACTCAGTACTGGATCACTACATCTCAATAATTTGCATCATTTTCATTTAGTATGACTTTTTGTGTTGGTTAATGCAAAATGCTTGTTGTAAAAAAAAAAAGTGTAAAGAGGTATAGCTGCTCAAATGTATATATTGTACAGGTTTTGCACTAAACAAAATTAAGGGATTTAAACAGTGATTTATGAAGACTGCAGTGTTGTAAGATATTACGGGTTCTCAAAATAAAACAAAATTAAAACTGGTAGAGTTTTGTTAAATTGTGTGTAAAAAAGGAAAAGTTTTTTCTTTTTGTTGACTTGCCTCTGTAAAGAAGTTACTCATTTAATAATCAATAATTAATGGGAAAGATTATTAAATGAGGTAACTGAATGGTTTAAATGGTTGTTGAGTTGAACAAAGTTCTTGTGTACACTTCTGGGGAAAAAAACTGAGCCAACATTGGAATTACATATTTGTATGTATAGCCAGTTAATGGTGATGGTTTGTCTAAACAGCAGATAATTTATCACTTAATTAGTTTTATAATTAATAAACGCCTCAGCCCACACCGCCAAGGCCACTGAAGTTTGACTGCACAAGAACATTGTTCATCAAGCTCCTGTTCTGGCCGGGACAGAGTCCAGATTTGAACCCAATAGAGAACATCTGGGCACACATCCAACATAAATTATTTGGACAAAAGTTTAATAACACCACTGAATTTTGGGAGGCTGTCAAGTACGAGTGGACGAATTTGGACAGTCGAATCAAGAGACTTGAATGTTTGTGAAAATCAAAATGGACAGCAATCCCATATTGAATAGTTATAGAATTTGCATATTTATTCAATATATTTGTTATGGTTAATAATTACTCAAATTTTGGACTCTGAATTTTTTTTAATAATAGCTATAACATTTTGTAGAATAGTAATGCTAAGTGGATTAAGTACATTAATTAATAAACATTGTAGCTGTATTGCAGTAAGCTACAGTACAGTGTGGTGTAGTCCATTGTTTTTATTGAGTATAACATTTCGGAAATTGACATCTCCACTCTTAAGCATCGAAGCGAAGTGTGCCCCATGTTCTACTTGATATTTCAAACACCCGGGATTAACGAAGTGAAAATTGTAGAATGATCCCATTTTTTAAGGGTAAAAACAATTTTTTATGATATATTTCAGAAATAAAAGGAACAGATATCAGCAATGAAGCATAATATGACAAAGCTAAGAGCGCTTCTGTGTTTGTCTTGATGTTCCCAGGACATGGTATGAATTAAGTGAAAATTGGAGAATAGTGAATTTTTAATCCTAAAAAAGCCCTAACCATTTTTATAATTTTTCACCAAGGGACAGTGGTGGCCTGTTGGTAGGGTGCTGGCTAACTGATCCGAAGGTCAGGGATCCAAACCCCACTATAACCATGTTGTCACTACTGTTCCCTCCATTGTGAGAGGCAGTCTGCCCTGTGATGACCTGGCGAGCTGTCATGAGTGTACTCTGCCCTCGCTTAAAGTCTGCTGGGATGAACGCCAGCCTCCCCGCAACCCTAATTAGAATTAAGCCGTTGAGAAAATGAATATTTCAATGAAATCTTCACCAAATTCACACTGTACATTAGAGAGGTCAAGACAAACACAAAGGAGAACTTCATTTTATCATACTTCAAAACTGAGATATACTGAGGTATTATTGTTCAGTATTAATTATTAAAATAAAAACATTCAGTAGAATAGTAAACCTTACTTTTTTACTTAGAATCAGTGATACAAATTTGTATCATTATTCTGGTAAACTATAGTACTTGGTATGTATATGGTATAGTATATCATTTTATCGAGTGTAATATTTCCTGAATAAAATTTCCGATCTCAGCTCTGGAGCATGATAGAATGAAGCTAAGTGCATCTCTCTATCTGTTGATGGTGCATGCTGGCTGAGATAGGCTCCAGCCTCCTCATGACCCTTGTAGTAGGAATAAGTGGTTCAGCAAATGAAATAAATTGCGTCATTATTATAGTAAACTGTGGTTCAGAATGGTAAAGTACAGTAAGCTTTATTGAGTGCAATTGCAGAGCGCCATACTTAAAAGTAAGATGTTGTATGGTTTGGAGACAGTTGCACTGAAGAAAAGACAGGAGGCAGAGCTGGAAGTGGCTGAGATGAAGATGCT
>JBCNYG010000009.1:10588168-10600295 GCA_039654305.1 Porochilus rendahli | reverse complement strand
CCGCCCTCGCCCAGAGTCGGCTGAGATGGGCGCCAGCCTCCCCGCGACCCTAATTAGGAATAAGCGTTTCAGAAAATCTACAGTCAACAATCTAAAGTCTACAGTCTAAATAAAAATATATTTTCGTTTTTATATATTTAACTTTATTCTCGTTGCTGTACTACTACTTTTATTATTATAATAAGTAGTAGTAGTAGTAGTAGTAGTAGAGCTTGGCGATAGATTGTATTGATCTATCTAATTAGAATTTTTGGATTATAATGATCATAAATTACTTTAAAGCTTAAAATATTTATTATATGCTTAAGATTTTTAATTTATCCTCTCACTAGTTCCATGATAGGAAACACCCGGGACTCGCCATTATAGAAAATATAGAATAGAAAAGATAAGCCTGTCCCGTTCCATTAATACAGTAGCATTTGGGCTGCATGCATTTCAACAAAAACTGGCAGCATCTCCTATGTAATTTAGAAATGGTGCGCTTATGAAAAGTTCAACAGTATAAACTACTGTTGGCTGTAACGTTAATTTTAAAATCTGATGTGAATAAACGCAACAATACAACAAACTTATTTTATCACCTTGCAGAGCCGAGTAGAGATCGTGGGTGAAATTACAGAGGTGGTAGCCTTTTATATCACTAAAGATTTGGTGCTCATGTGTAGGTGAGGGTGGCACGGTGGCATAGGGGTTAGCACGCACATCTGCCTCACAACCAGAAGAACCTGGGCTCGCAAGTCCTGGGATTTCTTTCTTTTTTTCCCTTTTTTATTTCTCTTTACTTCTTTCTTTTTGACTTTCTTTTTTTTCTTTTTCACTTTTTCTTTCTTTATTATTTTCTTTCCTTTTTTCTTTCTAGTATATTCACTGGGCAGGCTACTTAATCACCTCCTTCTGCTTAATCTGCGCTCGGGTCTTAGAGGCAGCAGCTTAAACAGTGAGGTCCAGACGTCCCTTTCCCCAGCCACTTCCTCCAGCACTTCTGGGGGACACTGAGGTGTTCCCAGACCAACCAAGAGAGCTTTTTTAAAGGAGAGCCCTGCCACCCTGTGAGAAAGCTGATTTCAGCTGATTTTGATATTTGTGATCGTGTTCTTTTGGTCACTACCCAAAGTTCATGACCAAAGGTGAGGGTTGGAATGTAAATCTACTGGTAAATTAAGAAATTTGCCTTTTGGCTCAGGTCCCCCTTCACCACAACGGACAACACCGAGAATGTAATTTTCTTAGAAAAAATCAGCTAAGTAAGAAAACAAACATTAATAATAAAAAAAAAACAACTATGAAAACATAGGAACGGCAAAATGAATTAAGAAGAAATTATTTATTAAAGAAAGAAAAAAATACAACATTATAAATAATGAAAGAAACAATGAAAAAATAAAGAGTTGAAAAAAAACAAGAACGAACAATGGAGAAAACAGAAATTAAAAGGAAGCAAAAAAACTACACAAAAAAGAAACAAAGAAGAGAAAGAAAAGAAAATGAATTAAAAAATTCTTAAAAAATAAATAAAGAAAGAAAATTAATAAAACAAATTAGCAAAAAGTGAAAAGAAAACATTAAATATTTCAAAACAAAAGAAAAGAACAAAATTATATCGAAGATAACAAAAATAAACAAATCTAATCAAATATTAGAAAAAAATGAATAAAAAAGAAATTAGGAAAAAAGAAAAGTCAGACATTACACAGAAACAAGTAAAGTTAAAAAAAGAGAAGAAGAAAGGAATACTGGGAAACTGCTACATTGTTATTTGTACTTTGTACTTCTGCACCTCTTAATGTTTCCTTGGAGACAGGGGGCGGAGACTTTTTTATTTTACTGAACTTTACGCAGATGAAATCCAGTATAATTATACATTAACTTCCCATAATTCTGTGCAATGTTTCAGTTATGTTTGAACATTCCATGGTACTGTGTGACTTTTCACCCAGATCCTAAAGCACTAGCTGTGGAACCACTTAAGAAAAGGTTAATGATATGCGAAATTGACCTTTAGTGTTAAGTCATGTGACTTTAATTGTCTTTTTTTCTCAGAGGCTCATTTTCCAAAAGCAGCAGAGCAGCTAATGGAGTTAGCAAAGAGAAATATTTTGGTGTGCTACACAGCACATGTGACATCATAACTGAGAAGCAGGTTTATTGGCTTGAATCATGAAGCCTTTCTTCCTTTCTTCCATATTTTCACCTTCTTTCCTGTTTGCTCTGTCCCATAGTTTTATTCTTATTTTTTAAGAATTATTTTTATTATTGTTTTTCCCCTGCCCCATTCCGCCAATCCTTGATTACATGCACTCTCCTGCGGTATCAGCAGTTCTAAGATTACATTGTCCCTTCAGTTGATATTAGATTTGAACGAGCACCTGAGTTCGTTCGATCTCCCGCTCGTTATCTTACAGTGGAGGAATAAATGCCTGTAGAACGTCCTGTGGGAATCACTGATAGAACACTAAGTTACATTCACACATCAGTTCAGAGCTTTACCTCAGGGCTCATGAGTGGCAGATTATTAAACTAAGAATTTCTCCAAGTGAAGCTCTTAAAAACTGCTTGTTAGAGTAGTAATATCAGAATATATTAGAGTAATATTAAAGTATATCTAGAGTTACTTTACAACCTCACGTTACTCCCAAAAAGCCCTCATATAACCCCGATATTACACTAATATTACCCTGATAGTACTGATATTAACCTATTATACCTCCCCAAACCTGATATTACATTAATATTTCTCTAATATACCCCAAATAATAACTAAATACTACTCTTATATAACCATGTTATTACACTGATATTACTCTGATTTAACCCTGATATTACTCTTATACAACCCTGGTATAACCCTGGTATTACTCTTATATAACCCTTATATTACGCTAATACAACCGTGATATTACTCTTATATAACCCTGGTATTATTCTTATATGATCCTGATATTACTCTGATATAACCCTGGTATTACTCTTATATATCACTGATATTACTCTTCTATTACTCTGATATGACCCTCATATTACTCTGATATAACCCTGGTATTACTCTAATATTACTCTAATATAATCATGGTATTACTCTGATATTACTCTTATATAACCCTGGCATTACTCTGATATTACTCTGATATAAACCTGGTATTATTCTGATATTACTCTGATATAACCCTGGTATTACTCTAATATTGCTCTTATATAACCCTGGTATTACTCTAATATTACTCTGATATAACCCTGGTATTACTCTGATATTACTCTGATATAACCCTGGTATTACTCTAATATTACTCTTATATAACCCTGGCATTACTCTGATATTACTCTGATATAACCCTGGTATTACTCTGATATTACTCTTATATAACCCGGGTATTAGTCTGATATTACTATGATATAACCCTGATATGACTCTGATATATCCCTTACATTACTTTGCTATTACTCTGATATAGCCCTGATATTACTCTGATATAACCCTTATATTTGATATTACTCTGATATAACCCTGGTATTACTCCTTTATAACCCTGGTATTACTCACATAAAAATTTTTATTTGTCACATACAAATTATACACAGTACTACTAATAAGCTACGAAGAACAAAAAGAAAATAACAATAACCATAACTATAACTAAAACTATTTAAAAGGATATACAGTTTAGATGTGTTTGAAGATGCAACAATAGACAACAAAGAAACATATATAATAGAATAAAATAAAAATATAACATAAAATATAGGATACAAGATGTCTGTAAAGTGACAAGTGGCTGTGTGCAACAATCAGCTGAGGTGGATGTTTATGTGTGGGGTAGGGTCTACAGTGTCCAGGTACTGGTGTTCTGGTTCAGGGCCCGAACGGCCTGCGGGAAGAAGCTCCTCCTCATTTGCTCAGTGTTTGCTTTCAAGGAACGAAAACATTTCCCTGACCGCAACAGACTATTAGGATTGTAGTGGCATGAGCATTGGATTGTAGTGGCATGAGCATTGGATAACGACCAAAACAACAGTATCATGGATACAAGCAGCTGAAATGTGCTTCCTTCACAGGGTGGTGGGGCTCTCCCTCAGAAACAGGGTCAGAAGCTCGGCCATCAGGAAGGAGCTCGTAGTAGAACCGGAGCCAGTTGAGGTGGTTCGGGCATCTGATTAGAATGCCTCCAGAACGCCTCCCCGGTGTGGTGTTTCGGGCATGTCCGTCTGGACCGCACTGCTTAGGCTGCTTCCCCCGCTACCCGACCCCAGACAAAGTGAAAGGTGATGATGATGATTCAAACCCAGGACCTACTTGATTTGATGGAAAATAGAATAGTGAGGTGAGTGATGTGATGTAAAGCAAATGGAACTGGTTGAATTATTGAATGCCAGATTAAGAGATTAAATAATTATGCATATAATATAAAAGAGTTTGATTCGCTCTATGTATAATTAATTATAATTTCCATTTGCTGGCTATTCATCTTTCAAATCTGGGCAGGGAAATAACAAGCAAATTTGGTGGTTAAACGTGGATCTGGCAACACATTCACTATAATGGCCATAATTTGCCAGTAGATGTCGCAGGATGTTGATAGTGTACAGTGGCAGTTTTGGGACGTCGCCAGTGAGTCAGAAGTGTGACTCAAAATTCTTGAAATATCAAGTCAGATGATGCTTATTATGTTGGACAGCTGACATTTAAATCCACTGTTTGTGCATGAATGAATGAAGTAATCAGTATTCAGGCTGGATGACTCACCTGATCATACAGCTCTGTTAGTGTCTGTGAACTGCAGTGATAAAACGAAGAGGGAGTTGTTGACCCTGGAAGCATTCAGTACAGTAAGTTTTGTAATAGAATAGTAGACTACCACTGAACTAAGAACATGCTGTACTATTCCTTTAAAGCTTAATACTACTTTCTTTCTTTTTTTAACTAAAATTTTACATACAGACCACTCTTACTCATTGCTGAACAGTTTAATCCTACTCGGGTTGTGGGGGACTGGAGCCTATCTCAGCCAACATGGGGCGAAGGCAGGGTACACCCTGAACAGCTTGCAAGACCACCGCAGGTCCAACTAACAAAACCATTTACTGTCACACTCACACCTAGGAGCAGTTTGGAACAGCCAGGAAGCCCATGCAAGCACAAGGGAACATTCAAACTCCACATTGAAACACAAGACAGCCAAGAAACCAGGACCTTCTTGTTGTTGTGATGGGGATCTTCTAACCATTACATCACTGTGGTGCCATGTTCAGTTTTCCTTTAATATTTCTTTTATAAAAATGGCGTCCTGCTGCTTTCCGAGAACAGACCAGAATCAAATCCAAATATTTCGGCGAACTTTATTCAAGCTTAATCTCTCTTAATTCATAATACTCTTAAATACATATTTACACTTTACACGTTTACGTACATAGCAAACACATACCTTAATTACAAATAGGAAAATAGAGAAATACAAGGGCAATGTGCCACATGAGTGTGAAATACAGCAGAATGAATTCATGTAAGGTGAAAAACATGATATGTGCATTGTTTACATATAGACAAACAGATGTAAGAAGATAAAAAACAACAACTCCGGGGCACAAGGATACACTGAAGGGAAACGCTGTATATTTAACAGCACATACTTTACACCTGGATTAAAACTTGTATAAAAGATTTGTGATAAAATAATGCAATGCTTATTTTTCATGATACTGTTTCTTAGAAAAGGGGTCATTTCTACAATATACATTTTGTTTGGGAGTAATTGGGGGTGGGGTGGTGGTTTGGACAGAGGTAATGCCCATAAAATAGTGCAGACAACAAGCTTCCAATACGATGATACCATATATGAACATTTAATATACAATATATACTGCCATTGTATGAAAAAAAGGATCAAGATATATTATGTACAAATATACAGGAGAAAATCTAAAATATACAACTGTTTCTGATTAATACATACAGGAAATAAGACAGGACATTTCACAGTTAGGAAACTGGACACGACTCTGACAATCTGTAACCACATCACATAACGCTCTGTTCAGGTGTCCTGACATGTTGGCAAAAAAATAATAATAATAAAAAAAAAAATCCTGAAAATATTCCGAACTGGTTTCACCACTCAGTACAGGACTAAAGGTCACAGCTTTTAGTGAATAAAGTGAGTTGCTTTTTCAATCAAAGCCTATTGCACTAATAGATTTACAATCATAGCTTATTTTTGGGAAGGACTGCAGCTTCTCGTGCCTCACCTTTGAAACACAAGTGAAGACCGAAGCTGAGCGTTAAATTGCTATGACCGGTGAGAAATACAGTGCAGTGGAAGAGGTGGATGAGGTGTCTCAGCAGAAAGTGCAGTGTGTAGGAGCTGCCACAGGACGTTGCTCTAGAGGCAGGATGGAGACCCAGGCCTCAGGGTTTGATGTCAGAGAAGCTGGTGTAGGTCTCACTGCAGCTGGATGACGTGCTCAGATTGCCTGAGCCACTGCCTTCTATTAAAAATAAATATATATAAAAATATTTATACAAATATTCCACTTTCACAAAAATGTTAACCATTAATGTTTAAAATGTTTTTCAACTAATTTTTTTCACTGCTGCATTCCTAAGTGCAGATACCATCTACCATTCAAGATTTCTGCTATTTCTGACAGTTTCTGCTATTCGAAAATAGCCTCGGGTGCATCGTGAGCCTTTCTGGAAAAGACCTGAATGTAGAAATGTCACGGGGGGGGGTGAACTGGTTTTGTATCCAATCACACCAACAAGTGCATTATAATCACAGGTTCTTTCTGTGTACAAATGTCGACTTTTGGCCTTAAAGAAAATATTTCAAGGTGAAAAAGGAATCACATTGTTTGATACAAAGGTAACCAGTGACTTGAACCAGTGGCTTGAGAAGCAATATGGCACCTTTATGGACAACAGCAACATGATGGTGTGAGGGTTTAAGATTCATAATCTCGTTTCAAACTTTGAATTAAAACCACACTGAGCAGAGACACAGGTGCTTGTATGATGGCCAAGACCTGAACGCAGTATTTAGTAGTACAGGCTTCAACACACATATGATGAAATGCCCAACATGGTGCCCCCACCTATCAGAAATCAGAGGATTTCCCGATTGTCTCTGTAACGCTGTTTATAACAACATATCCGACTAACACCTTTCCTAAACTGACATTATTTCACGTGATACTTAATTGTACAAACAAAACATTTCAGAATTGATACATGATAAATTTCAGAGAGTAACGATTATCTTTCTTTATTAAACAGCTCATGGCTCATTACCCATTTCTGATTGGTCAGCTAAGGTATTCAGTGGTCTGTTATTTCTTTCTAACAGACTGCTGTTACACTATTTGCAGAAACAATAAAACATTTCTTTTAGATCAATATTGTGTAAGTAGCCATTCAGGGTGATGCACGACCCCTCGACTGCGTGACAGGGTTCTGATACCGCTCGCCTGAGATTATTTCGCAATGAGGACCAGCTCAATGTGTCTACCAGCAGGTCTGACATTAGATCTGTTTGAACTCACAGCTTTATATTAATAAGAGCATTTTGAAACGCAATCTTTTCTAGAGTAACTTCTCAGTCACAGGGATCTGTATGAGTGACACACAGAAGGTTAAAAATAAACAGATTTATAAGTGTTTATTTTTATGAACAAAATAATATATAACCAGCAATATGGTGTAGAAGAAATAAGATATATAGAAATGTATTTACGGAAGGAGTCTCCAGTGTCAGTCCTAACATTTTCAGACAACTCTTTGTGCTTTCTTAGTCACATGACAAACTACATTTTTGTCTAATTATCTTCGGTTTTCTGGTCTGGAGTAACAGGAACTAACTTGTTTTGCAAACATTCCACACGATTAGACATACATAAATATAAACTGCACCCAGATGGACATCTCTGGGATTTTTTTGCTTTAAAAATTAAAACTTAGTAAAAAAAAAAAAAAAAAAAAAAGTGGCTTATACTTATAATGCCTTTAAATTCTGGCAGAAGTAGAATTTGTCCTGTATTTATTTAATACATTTATCACACATTTATGAACATTAATTATATACTGCATGTTTCACCGAAGCTTGATGTGACAGCACTGTACTGCACATCCAATGTCACATATCCTCACTTTATTCCACAGACTCTATGCCTTTTATCTATTATATCATTTATATGCTGTTTGTAGATTTTTTCTTTTTTGACATCTATGAAATTAAATTCTAATTTTATCATCAAACCGTCATAGAAAAGCATTTCATTACATGTGATACTGCACGTGTCACAGCTACAGCCGGTATCCGCTGCTCTCTTGGACTCTTCCTACATTTAACAGCATCCCTTGCATCATTCTCAGTCACATGACCAGGACACATTACAACAGAATCACAGAACACTTGATACGAATCACGCTGATCAGCAACACGATTTAAGGATTCTGTTTAGTAATGCTGGCTGTGAGGGATCAGTTGTGTGGTATGTTGTGCCAGTCTGTACCACGCCTTTATTTTACATGCTTTGCTCTTTGTATGATCTTTGCTTGCTTTCTCATGTTTGTCTCTGATATTCTGTTTGTCTGATCAGCTTACGATTATGATTGTGTTTTGGCTTTCTCTGTCTGTCTGCAAAATTCCCTGCTGCAGTATGGGAGTGTGTGTGTGTGTGTGTGTGTGTGTGTGTGATAGAGAGACTAATAAAGTCTGAGTTTGATAAAAATGCTGCGTAGTCACCTGAGCTGGTGAGAGACTGTGAGGACTTTGACTCTCCGATCAGAGTGAACAGGTTAACAGCAGGCATCCAGCCCTCTTTACTGTTATTCAGGTTACGCACCAACCTTTAACACACACACACACACACAGACACACACACACACACCTGTAAATATAATTCTCACATTCGGTTTATAAATATCCATACAGATGGCAACTTGAATCATTTGAGCTGTATTATTAATTAGCATATGCATATTTTGTTAAATTAAATGCTAATCTATTCATGGTAGCACAACAAATATGGAATGAAAGCCAACAGTAACAGAACAGCTATGTGCAAATGTTTGTTCACCCACAGAACAAAATAAGGACTACAAATGTATTTAATTTATAGCATATACATGTTTCACAGATATTCATTCGTCTTCTGAAGGAGGAAAAATGGCTATATAGTGTATGTGAAGATGAAGATAATGATATGTTTTTAGAAATGTTGGTATGTGACTTAATTCTATCCTCACTTATCACTCTATAAAATATCGTGGCTTGCAAAAAAAGTTAAAATCTGAAATCTCCAGCTTAATTCCATTTGATTAAAAGTTTTTACATTCACTTTCAAAATCTGTTATTAATATAGCATATAGAGTGTGTGTCTCATATTACATTTATATAAACCTTTAGACATTTGGTCAAAACAGCTTACCACTGGCCATCAGCACCCTCACGGACTATCTGCACCATGTCTCCGTTCTTTACTGTCAGGTCCTGGGTCCCTTTATCATAGTCAGCTACCACAATGTATTTGCCTGGAGACTACACACACACACACACACACACACACACACAGTGATTGTGTGCACTATTTGCTGTAGGGTTAAGCAAAAATCTAACAAAAAAATTATACTCAAAAACCGCTCTAAGGTAATATTATCAGATTACCAAGAGAATTTAATAAATAAGCATTCTTGGAATAAAAAAAAAATATATAAACACTATGCATTTATGCTAGCATTTCCGCCTCACAGCTAGAAGGCCTGGGTTTGATTCCCGGGCTCCGGCGTTTCTTTGTGGAGTTGCATGTTCTCCCTGCAATTGTGTGGGTATCCTTCGTGTACTGCTGTTTCCTCCTACAGTCCAAAAACATGCACAGTAGGCTAACTGTCTGTTCCAAATTGCCCCTAGGTGAGAGCAAGTGTGAATGGTTGTATGCGTGTTGGCCCTGCAATGGCCTGGCGAACTGTACACGGTGTACCATGCCCTCGCCAAGAGCTGGCTGAGATGGGTGCCAGCTTCCCCGTGACCCTAATTAGGATTAAGTGGCTTAGAAAATTAATGAATGAATCTGCACATAACACTCCATTACGTTTACATACAATAGTCAAGCATCTGCTCATATACGTGAACATACGGTATACAGTATATATCCCAATACATATGAATGCAAAACACTTCCGTGTTTACAGCTTCTTCTATGTGAGCCACGTGTACACAGTACAATAGTGCCCCCATGTGTAATGATTTATTACTCCTTTTACTTTTATTTCACAAAAACAGCAAGAGTGGGTCTTTGATGTGCAAAGATATATACGATGTAAGAAAGCTTTTATTCGGTTTTACATTTAATTCCCCTTCAAAGCCTTTGTGAAATCTGACAAACTGCTGAATCAATTTGAGTTGATATGGAAGGAGCACTGTGTGTTTTAGACTGGCTAGTCTGAAACACGCAGTGCTCCTTCCATATCAACAAAATATTTAATGACCCAAGGGAGATATAATTAAAATATCAAATGAACAATGATGTAGTTGGACCTACCAATTTTTTCCCCTCATCCTCAGGGTCAGAGTTTAAGGGATCCTCAGCGCTAGAATACCCATCATTCTCCTCCGAGGCATCCATTGAGAGAGATGTCTTACTGAAGCCTGTGAGACGTGAGGGAAAAAGAAGTGAATAACAGATGACATCAGCATTTCAGTCACACCAAAATTTACTGTCACGAGATGGAAAGATGATGGTGACAGAAACAAGAAGGTAAAAAAAATCAACAGGATTTCTCTTTCCATCAGTAGAAAAATCAGCTGATAAGTGGAACAAGAAGTAGAAAAAACTAAACACTTTCGCTCAGCTATTCTTGGTGCCATGCACAATAAACTTGGCATGTTTGGTTGACACTCTCTTTAAGACTGAGCTTTGACCAATAAACAGTCTTTTCTTTTGTTTACTGGTGGTAAACATCCACTCAGACTTAATATGTAGGGTACAAAATCTGAGGACAGTAAAAACAAGTTAATGTGTTTACATGCACTTAAGTGATGTAGGACAACTCGAGCCATGATCAGATTTCTCTCAGGGTTATTAAACATGATATTTAATAATATATTAATTAAAGTAGAAACTAATTATATAAAATATAATATATTAAAATATATAATAATACATTAATTTATAAATTAATATATGGAGAGAAAACTTGAATTTTTTCCTCCTGTTTGGTACGAGATCAGATTTATAGAATACATTCACTAAATAATCTGAATATACATTCATTCATTCATTTTCTGAACCGCTTAATCCTAATTAGGTTCATGGGGAGGCTAGCCCCCATCTCAGCCGACTCTGGGTAAGGGTAGAATACACCCTGGACAGTTTGCCAGGCCATCGCAGGGCAGAAACATGCTGACAGCAATGCAGCCCCACAGACAGTGAGAGACATGACTGGCCTTTGATACCCAGTTTGCTGCACTAAGGGGGCTAACCCATTTATAGTGGGGCTTGAACCCCGAACCTTGGGATCAGTAATCCAGCATCCTACCACCGTGGTAATAATAATATTATTATTATGATTGCTATTATTATTATTATTACTACTACTACTACTACACCCCCTTTTTCAGTTTTATTTTAAATGTATGCAGTTTAATGTCTGTACTCTGAAATTAAAGCATTGAACAATAACGAAACAAAGAAAGTCTGTTGGGCCTTTACACCCAAGCCTAGTGTCTCATTATGCTATCCCAGGTTTCCGTATTGTAAAGCGACTAGGAGTTCAGGGATTCGAATGACCTCTTGATCATGAGCCCAGCACCCTACGCACTACATACACCACCAGCCCCAATACAACAAAAGTTACGGGTAAAAAGGAAGTTTGGAATTGTTCAATTTAACACAATTTAATCAAAATTTTAGACTCTGCAAAGTAGCCACCTTCATCAGATATTCCAGCTGAAGACATTCTTTCAGTTTTATTGTTCTGGAGCACTGTTCCCAACACTGTCGCAGAAGCTCCTAGGAATGTGTTGGTCTTGTTGGTTGCTTTGCCTTCACTTTTCTGTCCACCTTCATCAAAAACGAGCTCGATGGGAGACTGTGCCTTATTCTGTGTCTTATTCTTTTCCACTATGGTAGTTAGATC
>JBCNYG010000009.1:10576562-10588068 GCA_039654305.1 Porochilus rendahli | reverse complement strand
TATAACACTTACTTTTTCAGGTCTTTCACACTACTTTAATGCTTACATAAAAAAAAAAAAAAAACGGGGGCGTTTTAAAACTTCGGATTGGTAGTGTTTACACGAGGATTTGGATAAAGTGCCGAGATTAGATATTAATGTGCACGTAAACATATTCAGTGTTTTACTCCTCATACAGCATCACTGGATTTGTAACACCAGTGAGTGGTTCTTTTATATCCGATGGCGCTTTACTCAAGTCACAATCAAACATGCACCATTTCAGACCTTTTCTTTTCACAGCAAAGACAACAAACCAAGACAGTTTTCTAGACTTTTCCTGAATCATAATCATTTAGTTAAGAAAAATGTTCTATGCCAATAATGTATGAAGTGATTAAATATTCCTATACCCCATTAAAACACACCTTTATGTCAAATCTCAATTATGTGTTAATGGTTGTGATTGTTGTCAAGATTAAAGAAAGTAAGGCAGCAGAGAAAGGTCAAAGTTCACCCCACACCAGGCAGCTCGCTTTACCTCTGCGCTTAGCCTGTACAAGGCTTGAAGTGCTCAGCCATTTGGCCCGGCTGAGGGAGGTGGGAGGACCTGCGTCCGAGGGAGAGGCAACCAATCAGAGCCTTCTTGTTTAAAGCCAAATCTGACTGATAGCAACCAAAGTGTTGGGTAAATTTACTGATTTTTATAAAAATATTTCTAGTTTACTTATTCGCTTAAAGAATAAAGATGTGGAGAAGTTAAAAAAAATCTTGATGGAGTACCAATCAAATTAAAGGCTTTGTGGATGAAAAAAATAAACAAAACAAAACACATTCCAAGTCCTAAAAACACCATTATAACTTGTGATAACTTGTACCTTTCATTCGAGTGTAGTGCTAATGTTAACGTTCATTCTGTACGTGCTTATTTTAAAGGGTATCTGTGGTGAATTTGTTCTACTGTCTCTTTAAACAATCACGTATGACGGAGTTTTATCACCTAAAATGTTGCTCGCTGAATAGATCTGCTTGTTTACTTGCGGTAGACAACCCTGCCCAACGAGTTCACCTCACCTCCGGGAAATAAATGGTTGTTCCACATTAGTTCATCCCCAGCTAATAATGCACGAGATAAAACTGCCCAGTTTTGTGCTTTTCATGTTCATTTATATTAAAATAAGCTCTGTATCACTTAAACATATTACATTACACACAAATCATGCTGTAAGGATTACCAATACTGCTACTCTTTAATAAAATTTAAAAGTAATGTTTTTTTTTTAAAAGGATCAAATAATATCCAAATGCACTTTCCCACCATGTTGGAATGATGACAGATAAACAATGAGAAATTATGGAAATTCTTACAAAAAACAGAACAAAAAACTATTCTAAAAGTCATGATAAATACAAAGTACATGAACATGACTGGGAAGTGAATGAAACTTTCTGATGCTTCTACACAAATTGTTGGTATAAGGTGAATGAGCAATGGGTGGACTTTGCAGGATGGAATGGACTAGTGAAGTACCAGTGTACCTTTAAAGCCAAACGGCGTGGGATCACTCTTAATTTCATGCCGCTTAGTTTTGTGGTCAGGACTAGTGGGATATCCTGACAGTCAGGCAGACAAAGAGTAAAAGGGAGCAAAAGAGGAAGAGAGAAAAAAAGATAACAGCCCAGGGAGGACAGGAGAGAAGCAAAAGAGAGTTATAAATAAGAACCAAAACACTGCAGGCCTTGCAGTGAATAATTAAGCACTTGGCATTAGTGAGTAGGACACGTCTACAATCATGCATAAGTTAAAGAGAGACTGAACATTCTGATGGGAATTCTATTTGATTCTACACTACATGGGACTCAAAGAAATTGATCAGAAATACTAGTATTAGTAACTGGGCTCATAACGGCACAAACAGGGGCGCTTATAAAGTGGGCTAGAGTTTGATGAATACGGACACTAATCTACATATGTGTCCCGTCACCACAAAATGAGTCTTAATGCACCAGATTGACTCTTTCAGTAAAATAAATTCTCTTGAAAAGGCTTGTAAATAATTTTGTTAAACTTGGTTTTTATCTGTCCAATTTTAAACCTCTGTGGGTCATTTTAAAGCAGAGACTGTGTGTGTGTGTATATTTACATTTCCAGCAATTGGCAGGCACTCTTATCCAGAGCGACTTAGAATTATCATTTTTTTATACAACTGAGCGATTGAGGGTTAAGGTCCTTGCTCAAGGGTCCGACAATAGTGACAGTGGGGACACCTTCATTAGTCCACTGGTTTTGGTATTACGACTCATTTTGTAGTGATGAGTCACATATAAAGTTAGGGAAATAAGTATTGTCACAAATTTGAAATTTAAGACCAGCTTCCCCATGTCGTCCCCATGTAGCAGACAGTGTGTGCTTTGATCATCTTGGCTATAAACTAAATCTGCATAGTGGGTTTTTACATTATTTATTTATTTATTACTTTTTTGCTATCCTGCTGTACCTGACATGAACACAAGAGGTATTTGTTATATTATTTCAGAAAAATGAGTCATAGAATCCTTATTTGAATAATCTTCACATTTTAAAAACTTTTGAAAAATGTATTTAATACCAATTAAAGTCTCCTTTTTAAGATGAATGAATTCAGTGCATTTTAGGACTTTAAGGAACCATGGATACTCTGCAACAGAAATAATTGCAGTGCAGTTTTGTGTTGTTCGCTCTTTTTGCTGCTGCTTTTAGGTCATCCTGCAACTCATGTTTACTGATATCATTATCAATAATCTGAGATCATGGTGGTTCTATGAAAATGTTCATTTTATCAAACCAACAGTCATCTCTGTGTGTATGGCATCATCGATTTTTCATTCACATGTTGCTTAATATGTTGGGAAGTTTCTAAACATATATCCTGCTTATAAACACACTTTTTAGTGTACAAACCCAAAAGACTTTATAGTAAGTTTAAAGTGTCCTTTTGCACTGGAAAAAGAGTTTATATATATATTTATTCATTTTTTCCTTGTTTGCCAGTACCTGAGATCAAAACTTAAATTCAACCCATGACAGACTGTTGTGGTACATGGATGGACAGATGGAGAAGCCACGAACAATCAGATGTAACCATCAAATGTTACATTACCATATTCTCTGTATTATGAGGGTTCGGTCTTAGCAGTTTGAGCTTGGGGAGGCCCACTATCACATCAACAAAACACTTATTTCCAATCTTTGTACATGGATTAATATACAATTACAAACATCTAGTGTTCATAACTACATTGTACCTGGTGGGCAGAGTGTAACCATGGGTAATGTAAAGCTTTTAGCGCCAGAAGTTGTTAGGAACTCTGTACCAGGAATCAAAAAATAGCATTCCAGCTATGAGTTACTCTACATTACTCTATCAGAACAAAATAAAAGGGCCAGTTCAAATCCCTGGCCAAGGTCTGATTGTTGATCTATCAGAAGGAACTGAGAATCCTGTTGTACCTTTCTGACTCTTGAGGTTGCTGAAGCCCTGCAGTGTAAAACGCTTTTTAGCCACTGCGGCCCTGTCAGAGGTGGGACTGGTTACTGTGTCGTCTACAAAACCCGAAGAGAGGCAGCAAAGATGAAAGAAAGGCATCAGGTAAATTCAACGAAAGATAGGAATTGCAGAGATAAGCGAAGTTGAGAGTAGAAATAGAGGATTAGTAAATGAAGATAATTCAGAAAACAAAGGGAAGAAGCACTCAAGGTTTTAGATGATGGTCACCCCAATCCTGCAACGCATAAAGATCAATTTCTTTTTTTAAATGTATTATATTCCAGCATATACGGTAGCTTGCTTTATCCCACCATGTTATCTTATGATGGTCCATTAGTTTAAGTAAACGTTTAAATGAAACGCCTTTCATTCCAGTAAATAACAGTTTTGATATTTAAAGCTGCTTCTGGATTTCAGAAAAAGTTTCCTCTAACTCACCTTTGACCTTGTCGGAGTTTCTCATGACAGGCACCAAGCTGAGCTCAGGGAGTGCTGACTCCGTTTTCTTCTCCTCTACTTTCTTTTGACTCTTCTGACTGGTTTTAAAGGGGCTCAGGCTGATCACCGCGCTGTTGGAGGTGGGAAGTGGAGAAAGCTGCTCAGATGTCTTCTGCTGAATTGCTTCTGCGATTCGTAATGGCAAAGTGACGGCTTTCGTTAATGCAAGTGCTATAATAATTAACATTATGCACATATCAGTTTTGTATTGTTTCCCAAAAAGTGAAATTATTTAGCAGTTTTGTAGGAATGATCCTTCTGATATCTAATTTTGGTGCCATTTTATACATTTTCTATTTGAGTTAATTAGATATAATTTTGATACAGTTACTAAGAAATAGGATGAAATTTTTTTCATCCTATTACATCAAGGGTGATTTTTTTAAACTTTACTCATTTCTAATTCTCACATGATTAAAAAAACACTGCAGAGGAACATTGTCCTTATAATGTAGTGTAGTGTATAGCTCCCTTACGGGCATGTCCAACTACCACCTTTATACCAGACATAAAATTTCTCGCCTCTGAACTCTTTCTCTCACCTCTGCAGGCTTTCAGCTGACCAGTCAGAACTTTCCGGATCTCATTCACCCATGCCATTTTTATCTCTGGCGTTGGTGCCTGAAAAACAAACAAAAGTGACTTGTGAAGCGAACACACACATTAACTGACCTTTCGTGTGGCACTAACTGACACATGATGTCAGATCCTTGTTGCTGTATAATAGGGCCTGATGTAAGCTTATGTTACCTGAATGACGTGTTTACGCTACATAAAGTCCAAATGGGCCATGTTCCATGTCTCCATTATTGAGTCAGGAGCACTGAGCTGTGGGCGGAAGGCCATTGGTGCCCATCATAGGGGCAACCCTCAAACCAGGTGGTGGACACATGCGGTGAGGGGTGCTGACAAGCTGAATAAGGAGGCCTATCGGGTCCTTTTGGCCTGTGGGCTTCTGAGGCAGCGGACAGGTACCGACAGGTCAACTGTGCTGCATCCCCGGCTGTCAACTATGCAACAATTCAGGTGTGGGAGGAGTTTGGAGAGGGCCTGTAAAAAGACTACCAGCTGGCCTCGAAAAGGTGCTGGACCACCATCCGACGCCTCAGGAAGGGGAGGCAGTACTCCACAAACACTGTTTACAGTGGAAGTGGGGAGCTGTTCACCTCGACTGGGGATGTTGTTCAGAGGTAGAAAGAGACTGGGGACTCAGGAGGAGGGTCTGACCATCACTGGGGCAGAGATAACCGAGGTAGTTAAAAAGCTCCTTGACGGCCAGGCTCCAGGGGTGGACGAGATCCACCCTGAATACCACGGGGCTCTGGGCGTTGTAGTACTGTCTTGGTTGACACGTCTCTGCTACATTGCGTGGTCATCGGTGGTCATACCTCTGCACTGGCAAACCAGGGTGGTAGTTCCAACTTCCATACACTCCTTAACCTAATCGGGAAATTCTATTCAGGAGTACTGGAGAGGAGGATCCGACCGAAGGTTGAACCTTGAATTCAGGACAAATAATATAGTTTTCATCCCGGCCACAACACTCTTCACCAGCTCTATACACTCTACAGGACCCTGGAGGGGGCACGGGAGTTTGCCCAACCTGTCCACACGTGCTTTGTGGACTTGAAGGCTTTTGACCGTGTCCCTCAGGCTACCTTGTGGGATGTGCTCCAGGAATATGGTTTACCGGTGTTGAGCCAGAAGGTATAGCTCTCAACTTACCAGTTGATTTACGTTCCTACCCTCACCCATGGTCACAAGCTTTGAGTAGTGACCGAAAGGCTCTCCCTTAGAGATAGGGTGAGAAGCTCAGTCATCCGGGAGGAGCTTAGAGTAGAACCGCTGCTCCTCTGTGTTGAGAGGAGCCAGTTGAGGTGGCTTGGGCATCTGATTAGAATGTCTCCTGAACGCCTCCCCGGTGTGGTGCTTTGGGCATATCACGGGAGGAAAGAGACCCCGGGGTCGACCCAGAACACACTGGAAGGAGTATTTCTATCGGCTAGTTTGGGAACGCCTTGGTGTGCCCCCACAAGAGCTCGAGGAAGTGGCTGGGGAAAGGGACGTCTGGACCTCACTGCTTAGGCCCCATGACCCGACCCCGGATTAAGCGGATGAAGTTTCAATGTGCTTGTATAAATAAATAAATAAATGAATCAATAAAAATAGACAGATAAACAATAGAGTTTCTATTTTTTTGCTGTGGGTGCTCACCTGGACGATGTAGACCTCTTCTCGCGAATTGCACCAGATCTCAAATTTCTTGTTGTCTCCTTTGACATTCTCTGTGATCCCCACAACACTCATCTGATAGACATGAGGAGAGAAATATTTTTCCTTTTCATTTATGTTTTGTCTATAGAGAAGCAATGTAGAAATATCCATTGGAATAAGCCCATGTGCTGGATGACATGGAGCGATCAGTGATCAGTCAGTGATCATACACAACTTATTTTTAATTGACTGATCTTAGTAATTTGACTGTTGCTTAGTAATTTGTACGTAATTCATTTCTAATGATTCTAAAATAATATAAAATTAAGAGAGGCTTATTCCTAATAAAATATATTCATCTTCTTGGTAATAATGAAAAGCATTAAAAATCCTGCCTGATATATAAAATGTTCATAAAAGTATTCATGATGATATGATCTGCAAATCTTACATTGAGTGAATGCTTGAAGCTGTAAGAAGGTGCTTTCTCATAGCCTTCGCCGTTCTCCTCGCGTCTCTTGCAGAACAGCACTGCTTTCTCATGCAGGAACAGGTGCCGCTGCATTGGCTTGAAGCGTGCCAGGTCCTTGACCTTGGCGTGACCTTTCTTGTGCTCGGTCCACACGCTGAAGGAGCCCTGCATCAGCAGTCTGCCAAGCTCATTCAGATTCCCCTGGTAACAACAGTTTAAAATTTACTATTAGATTCTCAGGGGCTTATTTTGTTTATTTCAGTCATGTCTTATCCAATTATACCATTACAGTTACATTTTGTTGTATATTGCAAGTTCGCTACTTATCTAGATTGCTGAAAAAAGTTATTATTACGTCTACTTAGCCCCAAGAATCAAAAATCACCATCCAAAAATAATGTTATTAAGAAACAGATGAAATTTCAGTATGACCTGCATGGATGGAAAAAAGTTTCAAAATAAACTATAGTACTAATATACCACAACTTTGTTTATGTTACTTGAAATGACCATCTTGCGCTCCTGTACCTCGTATCCTGTAATGGCAATAAGATGCATGGAGTCGTTGACGGCTTTGAGGATGCCAAGGATGGATGAGAGTGCCTCTTGCAGGTCCTCTGCACCATCACAACCCTTACTGTACTTTAATAACTCCTGAACACACACACACACACACCCCAATAAAATTAGGCTGCTTTGCCCATATGAAGCAGTCCTTGTATATATATTCTTACGACACTTATCTACTTTTACTCTTTCACACACACACACGCACAAGCATGAACACTCCAGGATTAAAAGGCACATTTGCAGCAGCTGTACACATGTTTACAATGTGCAGTTTATGTGCTACTACCTAATGATAATAAAAGACAATAAAATATCTTAAATAATTTTATTGTAAAATTCATCAAAATAATGACAAAAAAATGGACATCGATATTGTAATAAGTGAATAATAAAACATGTATGAGAAGAAATAAACCAACATCACTAATGGTTACTAATGGTGGAGCTGCACTATTACAGGACGCTTGAGGTGTGATGTGCACGATATCAGGAATCTGTTGTGAGATTGTACCTTGAGGAGGAGCTGGTATTTGGTGATGCGCTGTACAGGTTTCAGCAGATACGAGTCCAAGCCCAACTTGTGTTCAAGTTTCTTCTGGCACTCCTAAGATACAGCGACACAGACACACACACCTGGATTATGTAATGGAAATCCTGTAAATGGAATATTCCCACACTTATGTTAATTATCTTAACAACTGCTGTAGTACAGTCGTAAAATCTGGACATATTCCCTTTAGACACACGCCCAATACTTACTGCATACTTTATTACTTTATTTCTCAACACACCCATTTAAGTGTAAAAGCATGTCACTTGTTGATCAAGTTGATATAGATTTTAAATGGTATTGATAGGCAAAGCAAAATCAGAGTCATGATTAATAATTTAATAATTGTAATTTAACTTCCTGCTAAGACAGTTTACATAGCATAATGTCAGCAAAAAAAACAAAACAAAAAAAAAACCAAGGCAATCTGGAGGTAAACACTGCCATCAAGTGGACAACAGGAGGAGTAACTCACCCTGGAAATGCCAGTGCTAACTTTGTATACAGTTTTTTTTAAAATGTACAATTTATATTTGTATTCTAAGTTATAAAATGGTTCGTTAAACTTTTGTGTTTTTCACAGTAAAAAAACAACCTTTTTTCTACTTGGATTTTGTGTTTTTTGTGTTATTTTAGGTCCAATGTGTTAATACAGTATGTCAAAATAAAAATGTAACTGTAAGGTCACACAGGTGAGGTTGTGCTGAAAAAAGTTACACCAAACAAGGCAAGATAAACAGTCTAAGGTGAAATATAAAGGTAAAATTAAAATCAGTCAAAAACAGCCAATTATAACCAGGACCCTTAAGGGTTAATTTATAATCAGAAATAAAGCATTATTAAAAGAATCCGCAGTTTTTTTCTGGGCATTTCAGCACTTTTCAGTACAGTATTTCCAACATTTCCAATGTGTATAATACTGCTTAAAGAGCACCGGTATTGGTCATCCCTACAGCTTCGATTCCTTAACTTGTACGTCTATGTAATATTTTTAAGCGATTCAGAGGCTTATTTTAACATAAATGACCATAAAAGCACAAAACTGAGTAAGTTTTTTTTGCCAACTCTGCTTTCCTGACGTCACTTGGTTTAAGAACACAAAAGAAGTGTTTTCTGGAACAGCCAAAGAGAAAGGCATCATGTCTCTGAACATGCCCAGTGTCGCAGCACTCGCACACTGATGTTTGCTGGAAGGAACCACTGATGTTAAACTACTTTTAACCACGGATCGTTTTAAATAGCCAGTACCACTAAATTCACCTCAGGTACCCTTTTAGGAAGTAAACTGAATTTCCTGTCATTGACGGGCAACTCAAATGTGAATGTTTCCCAACGTACTGAGCAAACAGAGTTGTGTGTGTGTATGTAATCACTAACATATCAAACTCACAAGGATTACCTGGAAGAAAGCACAGTCAGAGCACTGTCGCCATAGCGACTCGGATCGTGGCTTATTTTGACAGTACTTCTCATAAATCTGCAGGTCGGTCATCTGAAAATGGATAAACAAGTTAAAGAGAAACAACTGGGTTAGTTTATTGGTCTAATCCATACTCATTAAAATATATAATTCTAATTAAACTATAGTGTGTGTGTGTATACTATACATAACATGGATACACACTGATCAGCCCTAACATTCCAATCATTATGATCACAGACAGATGAAATGAACAACGCTGATTATCTCATTACCATAGCATCTATGAAGGAGTGGGATATATTTGACCACAGGTGTCAAACTCAAGGCCTTTAACTCAATTTATGTGGTACTATACCACGTACCGCAATTTATCATCCATCCACTAGGTTGAGCCAACATATTTCAAGTCAACAGCAAGCCATTCATGACACAGGAAAGATTGCAAGCGAGATTATCAGTGTCAAGCATTGTCAGAAAAGGAAAGGGAATGAAGGAAAAGAGGACAAATGCATAAATAATATGGCCATGCAGATGTTGAGTGATTATTCGGCCCTCAATGACCTTGAAATTTAGGGATGTGGCCTTTAGTGAAAATTAGCTTGACACCCCTGTAGTAAACAGAAAGCGAACCCCGTATTCTTCCCAAGCAGCAGGTCCTGTGTGGTGTTCCTGGTACGCAGTGGGAAGTACCTACCAAAGGTGGTACAAGGAAGGACAACCAGTGAACTCGCAAAAGCGTCGCAAATGCTCAAGGCTCATCGACGTGCCTGGGGAGGGAAGGCTAGTATGTCTGGTTTGAACTGATAAAACTGTTATTGCTAGCTGTGATAGAAAGGAGTCAGAACACACGGTGTACTGCAGCTTGCTGTATATCGGGTTGCGTAGCTACAAACCAGTCAGGTGGTGTTAATGTTAAGGCTGATCTGTGTATTTAATTACTTATGTCCACCTCCTAAGAAACCTACCCTTTCTAAGAAGCACCGGCCCACGAGCTCAGGGCAGTCTGTGTATGCCTCAAGCTCTCGGAGAAAAGTTCTGGAACAAACAAAACCCGAGCATGAGAACAAACAACTCGAACAGAACGCTGTCTGAAAACCATAGCAACCAAATCCTCACTTGTTGTGAAAGTGGTAGATTTCGGCCATGTTGCCGAACAGAATGTCCTTCTTATTGTGAAGGTTGACAGGGATGAGATGCGCTATACTGGGGTTGTCCATCTCATCAGCGTAACCCTGGAAACAAGCACACGCACAGCAATTCAAAGGTGACAACAGGGTTTGGTTATTTTTCTACAAATCTCTACCCCTGCAGCTTGTATTAGGGGTGAGCACAGGATTGTTCTTTACATATTATTTTGAAGTGGAGGGTTTTTTTCTTTGGAACCGTATCCTTATGGTACGATGTGTCAGAATACATTTCTACATAAAATGGTTAGATAAGAGTTGCACTTACCTGCAGCACGCACAGCAACTCCTCTACATAAGCCCTCTCCGTCTCCAATAACTCATTCATTACATGTCTAAAGAAAAACACAACACAAGATACATCAGGCATTTATCATGGGTCCACAAAACTTGATTTGTCACATTTAATACGTCTCCATTCAACCAGTTATTTGAGAGGATCAAGGAAGTTGTTTAGTCATGTGACCCTAATCAGGATTGGATAAAATCTAAAACCCATTTCCATAAAAATCGGTGAAAACGAGAATGGACCTGAGAAATGGAGTCAATGACAGAAATTCAATTTAGTTTCCTTTTTTAAATGTTGAGTGATATGGTATTTGGTCTTGGCCATTCTAGTTAACCGTTTGATTGACTCCAGATTTATATGGTGCTTAACAAATTTTTTAGCCCACCTATCATTACATGAGTGAGAGAAATGGGGAGAAAAAGAAATAAAATAAAAATGTGGCATTTATATATAAATATAATGTAGGGAATAATATATATTTATATAAATATAACTATAAGCACCCTTAATTAAAAACAAATAAATAAATAAAAAATAATGGCATAACACTAAATACCAGCATTAAATGATGCTTGTAAAGGAACACTGTGTATTACATGCAGGGGTGCCAATAACTGTGACACACATTGCTTTGTTAAATATTTGACTAAGAATAAACTAAGTAAGTTAGAAAGCAAATGATGGAGGCGTAGTGGTTAGCACGACCGCCTCACAGCAAGAAGATCCTGGGTTCGATTCCCAGCTCGGGCGTTTCTGTGTGGGGTTTGCATGTTCTCCCTGTGCTTGCGTGGGTTTCCTCC
>JBCNYG010000009.1:10532040-10542603 GCA_039654305.1 Porochilus rendahli | reverse complement strand
ATATAAATATATATAGAAACGTGAAGCCACGTGAAACCAGCCGACTACATCTTTCCAAACGGCCTCTTATGCTGCATCACTCTCAGAGGACAAGGCTATCTACCGTCTTCCACATACATTAGGGATGGTACAATTCACTGATTCGAACTGGTGGACGATTCAAGGATGTTTAAGGCTCTGGATTACTGATCTGAAGGTCAGAGTTTTAAGCCCTAGTTCCACCAAGGTTCCACTGTGGAGCCCTTGAGAAAGGCCCTTAACCCTCAATCGCTCAGTTGTATTTAAAAAAATTAATTCATGTAAGTCACTCTGGATAAGGTATTTTAAATTGCCCCAGTTAAAATAAGTGTGCACCGGGTGCTTGAGTTATATAGCGAAAATAGAGAGAGAAAGGAACATGATGGTAAGGTAATGTGTGACATTTGTATAACCAATCAACAAGCTAACATTTCTGACTAGCTAAAACCCAGACCTTAAACAATGTGTTCCTTAAAGACACCTTGACTGAGATAAAGCACTTACAGAGGATGAAAAAAGTCTTTTTATATTCAATAATTACTTTACTTTTACTGTCTTTACATTATTAAAAAGGATTACTTTTGAAATTTTACTATTACGGTGTAAAGTGTGTGTTTATTAAATTATATTTTAATTTGATTTCTGTGCTGGGGATATGTGTTACATTTTCTTTCTACTCATTGGGATTTGTCCATTTTCTTTGACTGTTTTATGTGCCTTTGGTCACTGTTTTCCTGTACAGCACTTTGGAGCAACACCCATTTGTAAAGGTTGAATGAAAAAAAACCTGCTTGCCATTATATTAGGATTTGGGAAGGATTTAGGCTCCTGATTAGATCCTAAGTTTGTAAATGACCTGTTTAGTGGAGAAATTGTTAAGGCCATTTGATACACAGAGTAACCCTAACCTAGAAAATGTAAGATTCTTAAATAATAAAAAAAACAGTTACATATAACCAACTGAAGAAATGTCACACAAAAGACTGCAGTGTTTTCACCATAGATATCAAAGCCTAGCTGGGCAGTAGTACACATTTGCCTGTACACTTTAATCCAATGTTGGATATGAACTGTAACTGAAATATTGGCCTTGAGTGTATTGGTCTGAGAAAAGCCCTAAATATAGAACACTGAGTGTGCCTATAAAATAGTCAACAGTAATGTAGAAACGCTGACAGCTGTAAACATACTGTGCCGAAAGCAACAGCTATTGTTTTACCCACCTGGAGGTTTACAGGCATGTTCATGGCCTCAACACTATTTCAAAACATTATAAAAGTGACCCATATTTCTTGCTGAAATCTACAGTGCCTCAGGGAAGCCAATATGAGCACTATGGCATTTCACAAAGCACGTTAAAGAACTAGAAAACGATCCAGGAAGTGAAAGCAATGCATATAACATGCTGTGGGACGTGGAGTGATGGGACCTGATGTAGTATTAATAATATATAATAATAACCTAATAATCATTGCAAATCCTGAAGTGTTTTATTCTACAGCAATACTCCGACTATAATAATACATCATTTATCAAATAATGGCATGTTTAAATTTAAATTTTGATAATTCTGTGAAACATCCATTCATGTTTATGCTGTAACAGCGACGAACACTGGTTCCTTCACTAAAGTTTAGGATACCTGTACCTGTGATACCTGTGTTGGAAAAATGTCAAGTTGCAGCTTAACCTCAGACTGTTAAAGCGGTTTATCTCTGGAGACTCTTTCCAATCATGCTCAATAAACAGCTCCTTAAACGACATGTCACTATATCAACAATTATTTTGCAAAAAAGAGGTGAATCATTCCCAAGAATAACAAGAAGACTATGGAGCTTGAGGTAAATAACTGTTGTTGTATATACTATACAGGGAACATAAGCAAATAAAAAACATGCTGGAAAGAAATTAGTATAGCTTGTATTTAAATTACATGAGCAGGTGCATAAGAGCTGTGTTACTGTGTAGCTGTTAGCCTACTCAGCCCACCCCCAAAATTCTAAACTGGGACAATGGTGATGCCACCTACTCCATGCAATTGTAACAGTGTAAGTAACCATCTTTTAGATTCAACCTTTATCCACTCAGAATAATGCATTTTACTCCCGAAAAAGCGGACCAATCAGATCGTGCCATTATCATGTAGTATATGATAATAAGAATTATACATTATTTTGGTCCTCTGTCTTCGGTTATATGAAGCATGCCTGAGTGTTTGCTGTTACTACATAAACGATAATGCAAGATTAAATAAAACTTTTGCTTTACTCTCCAGCCAATATTCCACCAGATCTGCTGCTTTAGCCCCTTTAGACTGATCACATAACAATACAAAGGTCCTGCAATACAACACATAAAAATACATTTACACTATACTGATAATTTACCCAACGTTTACCTAGTATGTGTACTTCAGCAGAAGTCATTGTATATATACTTTGTGTAATTGCATGTGTACAAGCGCTCTTTATATAAAGTGGAATAATAACTACACATAACAGGCAGAATTTCCATCAATGATTTGAAGGTCAGATAATACACAAGACTGTAAACACAGCTTCTGTGTTTAGCATTCAGCAGCCAGGTTGTAAACTGGTTAAATTTAATTTAGCACGAGAGGTCATAGTTAATGTATGGTTTGTAATTTGGTGTGTGGTGGTCAACAAATGCCTTATTACTGTAGCTGGATAAGTGCAATGTTTTCCGGCTCATTAGTTCTAACGTAATGCTGTGGTCATCTTTTGTTGCAGCTCTCCAGTCCACGCTACATATCTATCACACATTATAAACACGGACACACAGCTATACAGATATCCATTATACATGAATGACACACACTCACCGCGATGCGCAGTAGTGTCCCCTTCACTGATGCCCATCTGTCTTGCCTGCGGTCGATGATCAGGATGAAGCCAACTCCTGACGCGCTGAGGCTACGGAGCAGAAAGGCATGGTCACCATGGCAGCACATACATCTCTCTCCTCTCTCATTACATATGATCACATTCTTACACACAAGCATACAGACGCATCCACGTATCTACTAGACATGCATACAATTAAACGCATGCCAACATCTTTCGCAAGGTGTTGCACAGGCTCGACAATACCCTCAATCCCACCTACAGATAGTAACCGCAGAGACGTAGAGATGTTTAGCTGGCTGTTACATTCATCACCATGGCAAGTGGATGCTCACTCCTTTCCCAGCATCGTGCTGCTTCACCATGGTTACCAAAACGTCTGTCTTTAAGAAAACACTATTTATTGGCTTCAAAGCAAACTAATGAAGGTCAGCATGGTGAAAGCTGGTATTCCTGTCCTTATCCCGAGGGTTGATGGTAAAATCCACAGGCGTTTTTCCTTCACTGTTTGTGTGTGTGTGTTTGTGTGTGTGTGTGTGTGTGTGTGTTTCTCTGTATCTCTTCAAACCTTGTGTTTACGGCTGCGGTAACACTGTATTGAAGCGCCAAGGATGAAGGCAGTGCAGCCTGCTCCGCGCTCAATCCACCAACCAATCCCAAAGGATCAGGTGCTCGCTCAGAGCCAATCAGAGTGCAGTATGGCTGTAAGAGACAGCCCAGGCTGCAGGCTCATAAGTCTGAATTGATAATGAGAAAGGCACAAGGGAGGGAGTTGGTTCAATGATAAAAAGGTGGCATGCATGCAAGCAAGGAACTGCTGATGCCCTCGTATTCTTGCCGCCATGATAGTAACACAAACACACAGGCTGTAGACACCCCTGCTCTAAAAACTGAGCTTTTCTTCTCCCCTTCATCCCTAGCTACCATTTCATTTCAGCAGGCAACATTGTGCTCTGTATCTCCCATCTTGTCTCTTAGCCCTGGTGTTCCTCACACTTCACTGCCCTGCTAGAGGGCACAATACAGTGAGGAGAGAAAGGGGGGAGATGCAGTCTTTCATCAGTACGAGAAGCCATGCTCTCTAAAAGCACAGCATGGCACAGCGATCATGACTGATGTGCTACCAGAGCAACACGATTTCACTGATTAGTATTCATTAACCTCTAATCAAAGACTGAAAGGGATGTACAAGCACAGAGGGCTTCAGATCCAGGTCTTGGTGACACAACAGCTTGTTTTATTGCTCAAACAATACTTGAAATGGGATGGGGGAAAAAAAACCCATAAGTCTATAGCGTCTATAGAATAACTGCGGCGAGCAGGAAAGCATCCAAAGCACATTAAAACTTAAGATGGATCACATTTTTTACCCATCATCAGCTGTGTCGTTATGATTTTATGCTTTTGTTACTGCAATATCATCAGCTGATTGGACAACTGCAGAAATGAGTATGAGTAACAATACCAGTACATAGGTAATACTAGCATGCTTTAAAAAGGTGACCTCACAAAAAAAAAAAAAAACCTCCATGATTTCAGGTTAAAGTTTTATGCATATTAAAAGATATGTTAGAGGCGACATGGTGGTGTACTGGTTAGCATGTCTGCCTCACAGCAAAAAGGTCCTCGGTTCGATTCTTGGCTTCGGCGTTACTGTGTGGAGTTTGCACGCTCTCCACGTGCTTGTGTGGGTTTCCTCTTGGTACTCTGGTTTTCTCCCACAGTCCAAAGACATGCACATATGGCAGCTCCAAATTGCCCCTTGTTGTGAGTGTATGTGTGTGATTTGCCATGTGATGGCTTGCCGAGTAGGTCATGATGTACCCTGTCTTCACCCAGTGTTGGCTGAGATAGGCTCCAGCCTTCCTGCAACCCTAGTAGGATTAAGCAATTCGGCAAATTAGTGAGTGAGTGAGAGAGAGATAAAAACTCCTCAACGATCAACAATCTTACACAATGTTCAGTGAATAGAATGCCATTTATGATGTCGGCATATTTTGTTGGAAGTCTATTCTGAGTTGATGTTAGGGGATTTTAAGTAGATCCTGCATGGGCACCTATGAAATCTAAATTCGAGCTGAACGTTAGAGAGAGGAAAGCGTTACCGTGTGAGTAAATAAAGCTGAAACATTCATATAATAACGTTCACTTATTTATGGTGTTGACCTCTTTAACACATTTCTCGTATAACTACATGATCACATATAAATTATTACATTTATTTTAATTCTATTCCAATTTTTTCTAACTGGCTGAAAAAGAATTCATTAGCGCCGTGCCCAATTAACAAGATCATAAAGTCCTCTATAAGCTGCACAAGGAGCAAAACGATTAGAGCTCCACAAATATAACAAAGAATGCTCCAAATAAAATCATTACAAATTCATGGAAACACTGATGTTTATATTTTTTATTTTAATTTGAAATCTGTCCCCACTTGTTTAGAGCACTCATTAATAAAAGCACCACCCAATTAAATTCACATCAGATTCCTATTTTTAATCCTGCAAAACCTCAGGCCATTAAAATCTCCCTCCTCCCATCTCTGTGTGTTTCACCTTCACACCCCCGTCCCCCTGCTTCTCTCTCGCTCCCTCTTCTGCTTTCACTGTTCGCTTCTCCCATGAGACAGCAGTAAGAGAGAGCCAGACAGAAGGAGGGGGAGAAAAAAGGCCCATTCCTTAAGCAAAATAACATTGACCAATAAGGAGTTTAATAATAAACAGTAAACATGTTTACTTTTAAAAGAAATCACCACGCATGCAATTTCACTGTCATTACACCATCAACAGTCAACACCATCGTTACACCATCAGTCCAGATAAATATCACAGTTACCAGTGCAGATGGTAAACACATTCATCTTTACATTCTCTTACTGTCCCAGCTTTACACATTTCAATCCCATGATCGCTTTGATGCATATTTTGTATGTTAATTTTTTTTTAACTCCAAAAAGCAAACTATCAGTGACCTCTGCTGGTAAGATATGGACACAAGATTGAAAAATATTAAATTCAAACATCATATAATGCAACAGTGTACTTTATATCTTCACACATATGTATACAAAGGAAATGCCCAATGACCCACTTACTGCACATACACAACTCCTGCTGGAACAGAAATCATTTTGGAAGCACTTTATTTGGCCAAATTGTAAATAAATGGTATTTATTGGGTAATTATATGGCACATGCTATAGTTACTAGATTCTACTTAAGGGCCAAAAACACTCATCCGGGGCATTCAGGAAATCATTCATCTAGAAAACGGGGATAAAACTCATTTTTACTGAGGGCTGCATCACTAAATTTAAAAATGACAAGGACCCGAAAAAGGGCAACCATGAAATATTCATAGCAAAATGATTTGCTTAGGCATTTGTCCTCTTTTCTTTTATTCACTTATGTTTTCTGAGTATGACTGAAGCGTACCTGTGTAAATTAGTGTTACTAGATATATAAAATGATCACATAATACATCAGCGGTTTTTTGCAACATCAGTCAAAGGGTGACCAACACCAGTACTCTTTAACAGTGACATGCTACCATGAATGACATTGAGCAAGCTGTTGTGGATGGACGATTAATTAGGGTTCGTGGTAATGGTCGATTCAAAGAATGTAGGAGAATCAAATTCACTGAAAGCTCTTGGAGGACACAAAATGCATAGGCGAGAAGGACTTGGATTTTGACACTTATGAACATGTGGTAGCAGCGCAATGCACAATATACAGATAAGAGTGAAGAGCTTCAGCTAATGTTCAGTCATCCAGATACTGTGGACCCAAAGTTAAAACAAGGGTAGTTTGACTTGCTTAAGTTTCTTGAATGATTATGTCATGTTTGATACGACTATTCATGATATTTAGCTAATTACTTCAAACAACCATGTCACCGCCCATTTAACAACCACTAACTTCATTTTCTGTCCACGAAAGCCATTGATTGGTGTCATGAAAGCTGACGTGCTCTTCCACATTGTTGTCATGAGACGGCTGAACATACTTTGAGGACAGCATGACAATTCTCTAGACATGACTTCACAGAAACAGGAAATTCCCCAATCATTGGCTTTTTCAGTCAGTAGAGCATAAAAGATCTGACCTTTTACCTTAGCTTCAACTTTGAACCTTGGATTACTTTATTCTAAAGTGGTCATCGCTAACCTACGAAGTGCTGCATTTGGTCCTCGGTCTCTTGGTTCCTAAACCATGCAATTAAAGTACAGCATTGGTGTTTTGTTCACATATATGGACTGTATGGAACAGCCAGGAACTGTTGGAAAAATGCATACGATATCTAGTATCTAAGATATTCTGTTTGGACATAGAGTTAAAAGGGACTTATTCAGAAGGTGAATACACACCTGGGAACACTGGTTAGGTATGTCAGCACATTGTGGAACTCTTCGTCCTGCAACTCTGTGAATGTAGGGAACTCTGGAAAAATGATGATGGGGCTGCCATTCTTTCCTCGACCACCTGGGAGAAACAAGAGGAAACAAGAAACGTTCATTCCTTGTAGGTGGGTTTAGATCGTTACTTCCAATTTTAATGGCCAAGTAATATATATATAAAAATTATAAAATAGGTGTGCTGATCTGTAACATGGTATCCTGCAGCAACATAAAGATAAAACTAAAAAAGACTCCAGAGGGCGCTTGTACTTTTTTATTCAGCTACTATATATTTAGGTGAAGGAGAAAAGCACAAAAGCAAATACAGAAGGTTATGCATTGATCTCATATTCACAACACAAAGCAAAAGCCATTGTGTAGAGGCCACCCACCCACACACACACACACACACACACACACACACACAAAACCATAATGCGTGAATGAATGAGTACTGTGATTATCAGCATCATCCATCATATTTAGGTGTGTGTTGAGTGGATGATGGATGGATGATTTGGAGAGTGTTTAGGGGCTTCCTAATCTAAGGTCCCAGAGAGGAGGTTTGAACTGTGTGTTTACAGATGTAATGCATTTACCCATCATATCAGTACGCCGTTAAACCTGCTACCTAGACTATTTACAGTATATATTTATATAAGCATAAGTGGAGGCTTGGTGGTTAAGGGTTCTGGGTTCTGATCCAAAGGTCAGAGGTTTAAGCCCAATTCACACCAATCTGCCATTGATGGGCCCTTGAGTAAGGCCCTTATCCCACATCTGCTCAGCTGTATAAAGTAAATTTAAAAAAGTAAGTGCCATAAATGTAAATAAGTTATAATGTGTGTATCCACAAGTAACATGCAAATATGTTAGGCCGGATAAAAATAAATAAATAAATAAATAAATAAATAAATAAATAAATCCCAGCTTCTCATCAAGACTTTTTGAAAACCTATATGTGGCACAAGGTTATTTATTTATTAATAATCAATATTATTTTTATCATTTTTTTTCCCCAAGATAAATGGGGTTACGGTTGAAGCCTTTGAAATCTAAATGTAGGTAAAGTGACTGAAGCCATACAGTACACCCTAGATGAGCAGTCTTTTACATGCACATTTAACATGTTTTAAACTCTGAACAACTGTCTATAAAACAGCAGCCTTGTAGCTCCAAAAATCTTTATAAAACAGAACTATTTCAAACAGAACTCAACCACTCTCAGAATCACATTCACAGCATCTAACAACGAATCGTCTTCTGTGTCATTTTTACCTCATTTGAGGCGTTTTCCGAGGTTTTGAGAGTGTTTTTTTTTTTTTGTTGGAATATAGTAATAATAAAAATAGACATAGATGTGGCACCAATTTCTGGGTACGGACGCTAGTAAGAAACCAGAAAAAAAACCCAGAGCACTGTATTTTTAATGATATGGCTTCTGTGTTGTCGTTTTGTAGACTCTGGTGTAAAGCAGGTCTCAAATAATAATAAACATTTACTGTACTGTAAAGATGCATTTCTTCATTGTATCGACTTATGCTCAAAATGACTAAATACACATCTGCAAAAACCGAGGGCCCTTTCTCTCCTCTTGGGTCCTCATTGTGTTATAAACACCAACCACACAATGCTGATGCAAAATGGTGCTGTTGTCCTATTTATCATCTACAGGGCAGAATGAGATGTGGGGGGAACAAACTGCTTCCTTTTATCAAAATGAGGATGAAATAAACTTCAGTTACGAAACAAAAACAGATCAAAGGCTGTGGGGAAAAGAAGCAAAAACAGCTAAAAGAGAAGTATACATAAGCACACTATGGGGCTGGCAGGGGAAGTCTGCCATTAAATGTGGGTGTAGGATCAGTGGTCAGTCTCTCTCTCTCTCTCTCTCTCTCTCTCTCACACACACATACAGAAACAGATTTAAAAGTAAAAAAGCAACAAAAACCCCAGTGCAAATTCAGTTATGAGCAGAGAGCATGCCACAGTGGTGACACTTCATAGCACCTAAATAAAGACACCTTATAAACCAAGCCTCAAACACACCTGATTTGTCTTAAAGCAGTAATAAAGGAACTTGCTGGGGAAAATTAAGGTCGCTTAGATTACAAGATGCAAACATGCCCACAGTCTATGAACTGCTATATGGTTTGAGTCTCCATAATTTCAATCTCATATCCCAGTAGCGTTACTGTGTTCAGTGTCATGGAAACCCTGAATAATTCAGGACGGCTGAACCTGAACCAGGTCCTAACTGGGACACATGTAGATATTGAGCTTAGAGCTGGTAGCTTTACGTATGTGGTAATGAACTGTAACTTCCATGCTAAGGTCAGTTAATAGTTTCCTGGACTAAAGTGTAAAATGGGAGGTACAGACAACATATTGTCCAATCGGGAGGTCTAAAATGTCAGCCTATTGTCTTTTTTCACAGACCTCACCTTTGGTTCGGTCTAAAGACCTGGGCTGTCATTTCTCTGTACAGACCACGCAAACAAGGTTAATGTGTTTTCATAAAATATCACCATGTTTGTGCTCAAGTTTGGAGTTTTCTTATTATTCAGAGAGCATGTCTTGCCTCCCTTTCCTTCCCGACACAGTAGCGAATTCATCACAGGTTCAAATGTCAGAATTTGGAGTCAGTAATAAAATTGTTCTGGTGTAGCCTTCTGAATGATATAATACTGTGCACTTGTGGCTTTGAAAGTGCATGAAAAATTTAAGACTGTAAAATACCTTATATATAATCAATATATAATATCTTTTCATGTCAATATAATTTCTAAAACCATGCTTGATCCCTCTGCTCTGGGGGTGGGGGGATTTTGCACTCTTTTATTAATAAATAATGCTGACTATGGACCCCCCATGACATGACACACATTTAACAGTGGCCAGGTCTATAAATAATCTTCTGTATGGCTGATTAGTCATGAGTAAGAACTGTTCGGAGCTTGAATTTCCTTTCTAAGCACTCGCATTATTCAATCCCATGGACACTGCTATCTCCTTACAAACATAAGGCATAAAGGTAAAAATTACGTTTCTTTTCAGCATTTTATGGTATCTGTCTCTGTAAGTGTGGACGCCCCATATACATCTGAATTCTCAGGTAACGTTTACCAAGGTTATCAAGCTTGATTAGCTTAGCTTTGCGGCTTGTCCAGATGTTGAAATTCACAAAACCATCTTAATCTGTAGGCACTGTATCAAAGAGTGTGAAATGCTTGCTTGTTCAAATATGCTGGAAAAAAAATGTTTCAAAAGAACATACTT
>JBCNYG010000009.1:10508424-10529347 GCA_039654305.1 Porochilus rendahli | reverse complement strand
AGAACATACTTTTTATTTTTATGACCTCATGAAGTGCCTTTAACCCAGCTAAGATTCTGAGCTAAGAAATACACTGATGATGAATCAAGTGTGAGGAAGATATGATGATCAGTGTTGCCAGCTCATCATGCTTTATATTTCCTTGTTTTTTTTCCTCCATTGAGGCCGGATAGCTTCTTTTCATGCAAAGGCTAATCGTCAACATCCCAAGAGAAGAAGTTATACTGTGAAAGCATTTGCAAATTGATAATGAGCAGCTGGGGGGATTTGTCTCACCTGAAAGGAAGGCGAAACGTTTCCTGAGGTCAGGGCTGATGTCCGCTGCGCACAGTGGACTCGTCTCCTGCTGCATGATCTCATCTGAAGGGAACAGAAGAGAGAAAAAATTATAATAGACAGCGTGATTTTAATAACAGTCATGTTCGAGGCTATTCATGATCGGTAGAATAATAGAGCAAAATGACACATAAATAAGAAAACAACTCACAATTTATAATAAAATCCTGGATTACTCAAAGCTGAAAGTGTGAAACATTATTTTTTGCATGTGGCCAAAAAGAAGAAGATTCAATAGCTATGGTGAATATGAAAATAAAAATTAGGGTATTAAATAAGATATGGAATACTTATGAAAACTGAGGAAAAGGGAATAGTAACTGAGACAGGAAGTAAACAGTAATGTTAAGTTGTATGGGGTGAGCAATGGATCACTGTAAGCTGATTTACATACTGCTACAGATTGCATTGTGGTAGGATGGCTGCGCAGGTGTGCGCAGTTGATCTGCAATAAAGACAGCAACCACTGATGGCAGAATAAAAGCACACGCAAGACTCTTTGAACATGCACCTGGTACACAGCCAATCAAAAGTGGTAACTCATTTTTATTTCACATACATGACCCTTGGAGCTAAAGGCTCGTTCAAGCATGCTTGCATGTTTGTGTCACAATGCTGACTGAGGGGTTATGGGTAAGCACTGCTCTAAAGCGTTTTAGTACAAAATTTTGTTATAGATTTGATTATGGCTTCTACATTCTCAGGTGACTACGGAAATGTTTAACATTTCCACAAATTAATTTTCCAGCACAAATTTAAATACTGCAGAGATAATATCAGTCAGTAAAAGTACTTAGACAAAAACCGAAGGCTGCGGGGTATTACAGTAAAAAAGGGCGAGTCTAGCAGTCAAAGTCTCCAGAAGAACTGTAGCTATTTCTGTGAGAAGCTCAGTAAAACTTAAGAGCTCATTTTCCTAAAAAGATGTACAGATAAATGAGTCCTGTTTTTAAAGCAAATTTTCTTCACGACAAACATTTACCCATTTTTTTTTTTACTTTTTTTGGGGGGGTTGGGGGGTCTTACAGGTAATTTTAGATTTGTGTGAAAGTGATTAATATTCATAACTGAATTATTTTTTCATTAGCCATATTGAATATTTATGCTTCTCTTCTGTGAAGAAAAATTCTCAGCCCTTTGTGTCACTGTATTAATAATATCTAACAGACTTAAAACACGTCTCAAGACTCACTTCTCCTTTACTTTTAAGTGTGTGTAATCATGTGCGGAGATTTGGTGATTTTTAATCATCTGTTTTTGCTTTACTGTTTGTATTTTAAACATTCTGTACGGCTCTTTTGCTCAACATCTGTTGATAATATGCTGTATCTGACTTGACTTAATAGCGTTATACTTGTGGTCAGGGCAGTTTAGATCCTGTGGAGGGAAAACAACCTACCCAGGGTTTCGGTTGAACCTCACCCTGAAGTGGGATTAAAATGCTTGTTGCTTTTCTGTGGATACCTCAGGTGAAATGTGCTTTGTGTCTAAACTTTGGATTAATGAGCTTCTTTGGTTGTAGGGCCTTTGAAGTTAATATGACTAAATGTTGCATGGCTAATCACACCGCAACAAAATTAAGTGACTAGCTACCCTTTGATAATCAGCCTGCTTTGGTCAGAAAACTCTGAAAGCCTTGAGATTAAAAGTTGTAGCTAGCGAACCTGCTATTAACTGTGTTTACAGGAAGAATGACAAAACTCCAGCTGACATACCACAAAGTGCTATTTTGCTCAGTAATCCCTCACGGAAACCTTGTAAGCACTGATTAAAGACAAACAATAAAAACATTTGTACTATTAAAATACAAGAATGTGATGACTGAATACCACGCCTTAGTCATAGAAGTTTTTAAAGGAACTACTAAAGCATTAATCTAATCATTTATATTGACAGGTGGAGCTGCATAACAAAAAGCTAGTGCTTGTTTGTTAACTTTGACGGTCCACCCCAGTGCTAGCAAAACATGTTTGTCATTTCTGAGGTAACATCCTCAGCCTTAAAACGTAAATATAACAGCTTTTATATCTGTGGCTCAGCAATAAAAGAGCACCATTTCTGCCATTAGCATCATGTGAACACATTCTTCAGACTGTTGTTAATGCTATTTAATGTGAACAGAAGACTGATTCAAAGGCAACAGCTAAAATGTTATAAGCTGAAGATGAAGTGGATGTGGCTGAATATTCACCAATATCCACCTACATGAGAAAGAGGCAAAGTATTATATGGTAAACTATTTAGTCAAGAGGGTTTTATTGGCCCAACCAGATAATACCCTCCAAAAACAATGTAACTCTCCATTTCACATGAAAGCCAGATTCTATAATTGCTGTATTACTTATTCACAATATTTTCAAAAGTAGCTAGTGTGGGATACGTGATAACTATCCTTGCCTCTAGATGGGGTGTGGGTACTTGGAAGAGGGAAGTCTACCTATCAGCGATACTGTAGTTGCAAAAAGCAGAGAAGAAAGAGAGTTGATGCAATAGTCACATTAGCTGAATATACTCGCAGTTGCTGAATAAAGTGAATAAAAAAATGTTTGAATTTGTCTTTTCTTTACGATACAAGTCAGACACATTACTATATTGCTAGCTATATAGCTAGCATCAGGGAGCTCTAGAAGGTTAGCCTGCTATACAACTAGTTCTGTTTCCGATTCATCCTAAACAAGAAAAGCAACAAGACATGGAATTAAGGTATGTCATGAATGAGAGCTCATTTTTATTTTTAAGAATTAGTTCTTTTTTCCACCAAACTTTTTTCTTTTTTTGGCAATGATAAGGAAGTCTTGAAAGCAGGCAGCTATTTCCTCACATGGGGAAAAAAGAGGAACACAGATATCATAAGATAAATCGTCTATGCCCTGTCTAAATAAAACAGCATGGAAGACTCCTGAAGGGTAACATTTAAAAGTTACAGCTTTACATCAGCCTGTTACAAATCACTAAAACTGGAGACTCCTTCCACAAATGCAAAATAAACCCTGGGGCCGGTGGTGTAGTGGTTAGGGTGCTGGGCTCATGATCAATAGATCATTGGTTCAAATGGGTACACCCCTGGTCAAGGTCTTAAGCACAAGTGTGCCTCTGTCTACCCAGCAGTATTAATGGGTACCAGTAAAAAATACTAGGAGGGTAGCCTGCGAACTCCTAGTCGCTTCATGCTACATAAACCAGGGATAAGCTCCAGCCACCACCGTTGTAAAAACCCCATAGCAAGTTTGCCTCCCTAACCACCTGCTTTCTAATAAATCAGCATAAAGTATTCTTCAGTACAAAAACATTGCAATCAAACAAATTATACATAGTATAGTTAATATGCACTTATTTTATTCTCACCATGATGACTAATCCCAGTATAACCTACAGTGTAGTTGGAAATAAATGCCTTAGAGACATCTGGTAGACAAAAACTAAACCATAACAAGTGCCTACTATTTTGGCTTACATCTAGCATTTAGACCTGTAGTTTGTGATATTAGCCCTGTGGTAGTCTGGCAAGCTGTTCAGGGTGTGCTCAACCTTTGCCCACTGTCGACTGAGATACCAGAGACCCGAGTATGATCAAGCAGCTTGGCAAATGAGTGAGTGATTGAGAGGAAGTATGTGGTGTTAACCATAGCCAGGAGCTACAGAATGATTAATTGGTGAGAGATCTAGGAGGTTTAAAAAAAAGCACAAGGTGGATAAAGACCAAGCAATTACATTAAGTTATTTAGCTAGCTAAGCAATATATTTACTTTAAATGCAAACTTCAGATGGGTGTAAGAATAAATCCTCTATTATGAAATGTTCCTTAGTCATGATCCTGCAGCTACCATCGTTTTTTAACAGCATATTTTTATTGCCTTTCCAAGCAAGAATGTCCACGTATATTTCAATATACAAACACATACAAATACTCTGCTCCGTTTATGTTTCCTTAGCATCTTTTCACCATTCCACTCCATCAGTGTACCATCTGTGTGTCTGCCGTATGCATTATTTACAAGTACAGTAAGTGTCGGCTACAGAGAAACATGCAGTACTCAGAATTGCATCACGTCTGTGCTCAGAAGACACAAAATAACACAAGACAAAACAGAAACTGCAGAATGGAAGAAGATCATCACTTGAAACATTGCCAGCTGTCTTGTTTTGGATCATGTCCTCACAAGCAGTCTGGGTTTAAACATAAATTCTCCTGTTGTTAAAATGTTCTCCGGATGGTCGTGTCACAACATGTGTGGACTTTAAAGGCAGAAAATTGTAGGTAGGTGCGTGTGCGCACTGAATGGACAGGTGAGCTACCATATTTAAAGACCAATAACAGCAGTAATAATAAGGTACAACAATCACAAAAGCACACAGTTTAACAGCTTGTGACATGCACTTACAATACATTTAGGCGTTTAGATTCAACACACCATCTTTTACATCGTGCATCCCACAATTTATAAGCATACGTTTAATAGATTAGCATAGGAATTGTTTGCTTCACGCTTCTGTTAGTTGGTGACTAGTGTGTTGCTAGCTGGCTAACAATGGTTAATCATTTGGCCGCAAATGCAGACATTATTTTTCCAGCTGCAATCGATAGTCCAACATTCCGTCCTGTCCTAAACCAGAGATTTGTCCCGAATGTGGACAATGGAAGATTTTATAAAATGTATGACAATTCATGTTGTATTTTGAGTCCCAGGGAAACACCAAACTTCTATTTTGGGGCACAATCTGAAAATGTTTGGAAATCCTGGGATCAGTGCATATGGTGTGAATGCCTGCAAAATGCATGGGCAGCTCCAGAATACACATACACACATGTGCATTAGATACAGTTGGCACTGGCTTATGTGGGCAGAGCTAATATCAGCCTAAGCAACTGTCAGCAAAGTGGAAACACTGACAGTCATAAGAGTGTGTGTTGGAAATCTTAGTCTAGACTATTTCGCATGGTCTAAAAAAAACTGCTCTACTGAAGTAGCATGTGAAAAAGATTTGAATTTAGTGAATGCAGAAATGATTTAACCTTTTCTCACCATTATCCTGCAAACAGCTTTTTGGATAGAAAAAAACATACAAATCATGAGAATAAAAGTTATTATTTAAGAATGTATAATATCTTATTCTTTCAGAGTAATTGCATCTTTTTTTGTTTTTTAAATCACTGTCAACCACAAATAACATTTTATTACTTTCACCATGTTTATAGTCTGTTATTAATCTGACTTTTCATTTTAAACCTTGAAAATCAAAAAATGAACACAAACTTAAAAATGTGCTAAAATACCTTGAGACATAAAACATCATATCCCTCATGATCAATGAATAGCTGCAACTTCCATCTTTACATAGGAACATCTGGCATGAATTAAGCAACAAAACACGTCAGGGCCTGTTATTATAGGAAAAGAATCAACGATGGGATGGGGTTTTGTGGGGTGGAGTGATGAGGTTACCACCACAAAGTTGTTTCCTATAACAGCAGGTCTTAGTGTTTTATTCCCCTAATGCCATTCATTAAAAAGGAATCAATAATACAAAATTGTCATTTGCAGATGAAACTACAACCTTCTGTTTTACAGAAAATTTATGAATATGGTCAGACCAATCAGAAATAAGAATTCAACAGCGATGTAACGACCAAGTAATGGATGAAAGAAAATGGCGAGGAATGAAGGCCATGGCTCCAGCTGTACGCGCCTATAAATACTTACAGAATGAGTTCATTGGCTAGGATATTAATGGATAAGTTCAATGTCTTAAATTCCACACCGTCCACATACGTTTATGATTCCTTAACAATGTAATCACAGAATTACTTATAATAAAATGTGATTCCTTTTTTACCCTAGTGGGCTCCAACTGAATGTCATGCACTGGTTAGATGCAGCCGAAAGCCACTGTAGTTACACTAGTGTGGCATGAACTGAGCACAGTCTCTCCTGGACTCTACAGCTACTGAGACATAAAACACATTATACGAATAAAGGGCTTTGATACGTCAAAAGGCACAATTCAAATCCAGTGGCACTTGGACTGGAGACGGGCGCAGTCTGAAGTGATTTGCATGGGTAGGTTTCGAGAGCACACAAGAAAATCCAACAACACAGGTATCTGCTGTAGATGTACTCTTTTGTTTTTTTGTTTTTTGTCTCCCCCCGTGTTTCCAAATTCACCTCTAAAGTAGAATCCTTATACTTTTTTTACTTTTACTATAGAATACTAGATTGTGCATGGCCTGGATCGAGGGTAGCAGATAGGTTTCAAAAATTGTCACCAACATAGTGAACACTGTGGGGTTGGGTGCACAAATTGTTTTGGAAGTGCCAATCATGGAGGATCGGTCACATTTCACACGTGTAATTTTTCTTTTAACAAGTATGTCTTATGGTGTGGATTGCTTTTCAGGGTGACCCTGCCTTCGTCCAATGTCTGCTGACACAGCCTTCAGCCTCCCTGTGACCTTAGTAGGATTAGTTTGGCAAATGGAAAAGTTTTACTTATTTTTTTAATAACATAAAAAGCTGTGCTGTGTCTGTTATCCAGCTATTCATACTGTATTGGTCGATATGGTTCAGTATACATTATATAGTTCATACTGTACTACATGTACGTTCGTACACTAATTCTCTGTAATTCGCAGATACTACCTGCCATTCACATGGGATTATTTAGCCTCAATATAGTTACTATATTCAAAATACAATTTCACATATTTAGTCCTTTTATACAATGTAACAATAAGTCATACTACATTTCCCCCAAGATGTACATAAATCTCCAGAGGCATCATGACTCTACAATAGAGAGCCATAAAACAAACAGTAATCCTAGTAAAATAAGAACATTTTACTAGGAATACACATGACCAAAAGATCCCCGTTATACCTATGGGAACTTGGAGCACTGGGCCACATGTAGGTAAAGATTTGAGGATGACAGTGGTATGATAGTGAGTTTTAATAGCAAGTGAGTAGCAAAATGAGCCTTAGATGAAATCTCCAGGTCTCACAGTTGCTAAGAAATGAATAGAAAGTGACGTCATAGTGACTGACAATGAACTGTTTATATCCGGCTTTTTTTCACTACCGGAAGATGATTTTTCATGGCAGCTATAACGAACCCTAATGGATGCAGGCTATATGCATTCTACACCATTTGTTACCACAGAGTTTTCTGTTCACCACCTTTAACTAGCTGTTGCACTGTGTTCACTTGCATCACCTACATTTTTAATTATCATTTAATGAGGTCATATTGTATGTGTGTGCATGATGATGATGAAGAAGCAGCAGTAAGATTGGTACAGAAAGACACAAGAGAGCAAATAGATATGGAGCTCAATATCTGCAGGGATAGGAGCTCTGCTAGGGATTTTTTTTTTTTTTTTTAAATGTGTTGTGTGAATGCGAAAGTACAGGAATGTAAGTGTCTAATAAACAACCAAAATATTATTATACATGTTCCAATTATGCCCAATATTGGACTCATTTGATTATATTTACCTAAAAAAATAAACAAACAGAAAATTCCCAAATTATCAGAAAATCCCAACATTATCATAGCATGTAGACAATGAGACACATATTACTATAATGAAGCACAAATTAGGGATTTCCACCTTTCCCATGTGTTAAACACCTAATAATTTATACTGAGCAAACAGATTGAGCACAAATATGTTCAATTACTTTCACATAATGGTGTAAAGACGGCAAAATGCTGATTCTTTCTAACATCCCATGCATCCAATCACAGAGTAAGACACAGACAGATAAAGAAAGAAGTCAGACTTAGAAATAATTTATCATAAAAACCAACTACGAAACGGGAACACAATCTAATTCGAACTGGGAAACCATCCATCCTAGTCTATCCTATCCTATCCTATTCTAGTCATCCTATCCAAACTAGACTGACCCAAATTCAAAAACTTACAGCCTACCAAGCACATCCACTGCTAAGCTAAATAATGCAAATCGCATCTGATGGGCCTCTGTTTGCCGGAACTGGGGTGTTTTGCAATCACGGTGACCTCGTGTTGCTTGGGCAGATCCAGGACTGTAACCATGACAACCATCTGAGAAGACTGACAGTTTGGCTCTGAAGTGCAAGCCGCGCCAAAGCCAACATAAAGTGGCTGTTGGAATTTAAACCCGAATTCAATGCCAACGCTGGACTGAGCACATGGTCAAAAGAGGAAAAGGGAGCTAACACATGCTAATAATGTCAGCTGACAACTTTATTAAACACAGAGACAGAGAGAGAGAGAGAGAGAGAGAGAGAAAGAGAGAGAGAGTGTTGATGTTAGACAAAAGAGTAAATTTGAAAGTAAACAACAAGAGTGTCTACACAGAACTCAGGAAAGCTGTACGGTGTGATGAAACATGAAGATGATGTCAAGGCCAGTGCGACCTCCAATCCCGTTAACACAGTTTCAGTTTGCAGTTCTAAAAATGAAAAATCTGTATTATACACAAAATTGGTACACGAACACTTCCTCTAGGACAATATTTTAAATATTATTAAAAATCTGGAGTGAAAACTGAACCACAAGGTAAATTCCAATATATTAATATTTTAGATCAAACCTATAACAAGGCAAGGTGTTTTTTTCACTAGTTTGACTACGACAGACTATAAACTAGCTGCATTATTAATATTATAAAACTGAACCACTAAAGTTAATTAAACATTTCAGTCCTACAAAAAAAAAAAACAATTCCAATGCACAGCATACAAAACACACAATGTCAAATAAATACTTTATAAACAACATAACAAACTGGAACGAAAAGAAGCCGTGACCTCCTAAATTCACCTTCCTCCTTTAAACCTTTCCCAGGATGTCCTTTCACCTGGGCATGAGTGAGCAACAAGTCAATACCCAACATCTTCAGTGTTTTTCTACTACAAAGTTAAACTTTAGCTAAACATGCATGTACTGGCTACAACCATCCAATACATTCCAATTCACATCAGAGAACATACAGAACAATCACCATCGTAATGATAATTAATGATGTGTTAAAAAATTCACTATGGATTTAATCTTCTATAAACAAATGCTGCACCATCACCACATTGGCCATCTGGATTAAACATTAAAGAGGCATGATACCTTTAGAGCTTTCAGCTTGACTGCCATCTATAACCTAAAGTAAAATGCCTACATTCTAACTAAAAGATAGTAATAATACAAGAGAATATAGTTATACAGAGTTTTGCAGCTAGAGTTAAACTTGGATCACCATGTACAAGGCATTACATATTAATCAGGAACCCTGTGACAGTCCAGTCTCCTACCTGTGGTCACTTTGAGCTGGAGCCACAGGCGTGTGATGTCCTGGCAGAGTAGGGACACTCGGTTAAGCGCCATCCTGCCTGCGGTGCTCACTCCCTACTCAGGTGGCCCTCTGTTGGACTCTGCTCAGCCGGAATACACAGCAACACACCAGTGCAGACAGGCGATCCGTCTGTGTGCTTCACTCAACCCCATGGCTGGCTCACTCACTCACTCACTCACTTGCGGCTGGACCAACTCTGCCGGCTTCAGGTTACACCCCCCTCCCCTCTCACACTCCCACAGGTAGTGTTGAATGCCTGAAGGAGGCTGTGAAGGCAGCCAGGCTCGGTGTCTATCAGTATTAAGCTCTTAATGAATATTAACCTTCTCTCTTTCATACACACTCCCTCAAACACACTCAGAGCAGCGACACACACTAACTGTCACATGGATACATTTCAAAAACGGTGGGAGGGACAGAGAGACACGGAGAACAAGTAAAGAGAGAAGAGGCGGGATAAGAGGCCAAATCCTGCTTCATGTCACGCTCCTCCCTCCAGCTGGGCTAATAATAAACAGCCAATAAACAGCCAGCGCAGGTTTTGAAAGGGGCGGGACAAAGACGCCCTCTACAGGAAAGAACCACTGTTGGCACACACAGCATGGAAGATGGATGGACTGATGGACAAAGTTTTATGACGGCATTTTAAAATGTTGGAATATACCGGGATACCTCACATACAACGTTCTCTCAGTCACTATTCTGGGATGCATTTATTTTGTTACACAAAAATAATCATATTAAACACTAAAATTCCCATATGGGTGAAAATTTCTGGGGTTTTTTTTCCTGGAGATGAAAACATGTGATATTTCTGTGACCTAAACTGCTTTAAAAATCTTGGGGTTTAAACAAAAAAAGACAAAAAAATTTTTAAAGCATGATCCATGAACACATTGTGGATTAAATCAGAATGATGTTGCTTAAAATGTTGAGCATAACACTTCTGTGTGATAACAGTCGGATGCATGTTTTCTACTGATTACTGAATGGAAGTAAGCATATATTACACATTTTGTGGTACCAAGCGAAGCATTAGAGAAGACACATTTTTCTATAATTGTATTGCACTATAATGTCAGCTACATGTCTCAGGCTGGAGACAAACTGAGAATCATGCACAGGGTGGAGTTAAACTGAGAATCTTGCAGAGAGTGGCACACAGAGAACTATAGGGGACCATCCAGTCGCCTCTGACACAACACACATGCAAACCCCCTTGTGCTTTCTCTAACACACACAAACACAGAGAGTCAAAGAGAGGCTTTTTAAACACAGGCATCCTTGTAGTTGCAGGGGAAAACCCACTTGATCCCCACAACCACTATGAAAGGCCATACAACAGGGTATTCATAAAGCCTGGGAATGACACACACACACACACACACACACACACACACACTCACACACACACACACATACACACACACACCTGTTTGTGGCTGGAAGCTGGATAGTCAGACTAAGCTGTGAGCCTTTGATCCTTCCCACAAACTACACATGCTACTCCTAATCTACCAGTGATCCTGACCACTTATAGCACAAGAAAAACTGACTTACACGGATATTCATAAAGCGTAGAGAGGAAAAGACTAAATTCATTTCTTGGCTCTAAATATAAAAGCGCTATTACCGTCCTATTAACACACAGTATCGTCTTCCAGGGACAACTTAACTCTATGGCTATTACACAGTGCTTTTATTTTTAAGCAATAACATAATTGTTATATTTTTATGTGGACTTACCCAAGATCCTTCCCTTTTCTTCTCTTTCTTTTTTAAATCCAGCGGTCACACAGTTACTGTGAAGTAACGTAAATAGTAATACTCTGTCAAACTCCTAATTAGAACCTAATTAGAAAGTTGACATTTGAGGTGTGCATGTAATAGTTAACTCATGACCTTAAACCATTTTGACTATAAGAATCTTTAGGCTTGTAAGTGTAAAAACAAAAACAAAACAAACAAAAAATAAATAAAACTAGAGAACTATGCTTCACTGCTGATCAATTCCAGTCAAATTCAAAAAACAAAATAACTTGCATATAAAACATGATGCAGAGTAATGTCTTAGGACTGGGTTAAGGTCACGAAGGGGTAGGCAGTGCAAAGATGATTACTAGTTCTTGTATCCACTACATGGAAACAGTGCAAACTAATTGGTCCACTATCTGGGGATTAAAAACATTTTCGAGTGGATAATGCTTTAATTAAAACCGATGGACGCTCAGTTTCTTACTTGCAGCCGGCAGCATCATCATGGTCATGCTTCAGTGTGAAAATAAACCATTAAAACCTTGTTTTAGTTTGCTTTTCTTATGTTTCTGCACACTATTAAAGTAAAAGTTTAATGAGTTTCGATAATACACCACAACTGGCTGAGGCTTACTCGTTTCCATGTAGTATATACTGAAACACAGTGCTTGGCTCTGTTCAGAGCAAATGGCATTCACATCACCTGCCTTTTTATATTCTTGTGTAGTATATACCAAAACAATCAATTGCCTCAACACTCTGTGGATGCCACTGATTTAAATAGTCCCTGAGACTGAATATCAAGATAAAATTATTCGTTATTTACCAATAACAGTTAAATTTTTCAGATTAAAAAAGATAAATTTTTATCAAAAAATAGCGTCATTTTATATGCTGTGGAATGTCTGCAAAGCAAAATGAGTTCTTCTTGTGAGTTACACTATAACAGCCCACAGTAACTGAACGAGATCCTTGAAGAACAGAAAGCACCTGATAGAGTGTTGCGGTTTTAGAGAAACATAAATGATAATGATAGTTCAACACTCAATCAATATTCCTCACTATGGGCTGAAAGGTCATAATTTGCGTAATATGAGCCACTGGTCATCATTAAAACAAAAAATCTCCTGCTTTTGTCCATCCTCTGATCTACTCTCACCCCACGCCCAAACTACCCCGTAGCGCTATACACACTATCACAGACACATGACACCAAGGATGAGTTAAGAGAACCTAAAAAAAGTTACACACAATGGTCCGTCCTCTCCTCCATCAATAAAGTCATCCGTGTATGTGTCTGTTCCTCCAGGGCGCTGTATAGATTACATCTGTGCTGTGTGTTTTGGATGGGAAATGAAGTCATCAGGTAAAAAGAGCTTGGTGAGAGTATTAAAGGGAAAGTCCACCGGTTCATCTGATATTGTCAGTAATGTATGTTAGGAGTGTGTTTCAGTGAAAATGACATATGCTAATGTTCGTTTTTCTTCTAAACCTTACCCAGTGTACATTTAAGAACAAGCCAGTTCATCAAATATTGAAAGAATAAGGGTGCAAATATTTGATTGTATAATAAAATCGCCATCACATTGGTGTGTACCGTGGAGGTGTACTGGTAGCCGAAACAAAAATGTGCACAAGTTGGGAAAACATGTTTGGATTGGCAACCTCTTTAGTTTGCCTTTGTTTAAAACTCACTAAATCCTCATCCATGGACATGAAACTGTAATAAGCTGCTTCCAAATATATTCCGAATATAATTTCAAATATATTCCGACAGAACTTAATTCCCATTGGTTGAAAAAGCATGCATAGAATATTCAGAGTTAATTCAGTAATTGTAAAACGATCATTGTTAAAAATAGACTATACAGGATTCAGCTGACTGCAACCAACTGAAGGCTCCTTCCTTCCCCTCCCTTTCCCAGGGTGCATTAAAAAGATACGGTGGCGGTGACATGTTTCCATGTACTTACAATTACTCACATTCATGCTCCCTCACTTTTTTGCATGTTAAACAAGAACTACGACACTTCATTTCTTCACTTTCTCAAACTTGTAATCCAGCACCCACACAGTGATTACTCTTCCTCACCTTTATCTTCATCTTCTTTTCGTGCATCCTTCTGTATTCAAGCTGCCACTTATAAAAAGTTGGACGTCTCTTTTTTAAAGTTTAATTATTGTGGGCTGTTGTAGAAACTTGGCAGACAAAATCCAAAGTCCTCTTTCAAGGAGCCACCATGTTGCACTGCCAAGTTTCTTCAGTCACACAGAATGGACAATCCTCAGATGCACTACGTAGATATCAAGAGCTCATCCTAAGCTTGTAAAACCATAATAATTCATAGATACAGGTGATTAGTAAAATACATGGAAACGGCACAATCACTGACGACAGCTATCTCACTATTATTCAGAGTGGATAATGCTTGAATCAAAACAAAAACGCCTATTCAGCAACAGTCCCTCACATTGTTGTATAATTGTTAATTATACACTAATGAAAGCATACTCATGAATACTATATTTCATTTCTACATAGTGGACTTTTAAAAATAAGGACCACTTTGTGGAAAAACCCAAATATCTCCTTGAATAAAATGGTAGGCATGATTAAAATGGGGGTATCCATGCTGTACCACACAATGTTTCAGTGTAAAGAGTGCAGCAATCAGGTTTGGAGGACTATTACAGAAATAAATGCTTGACTACTAATAATCAATGAAATCTATAATGCACCCAGTTTTGTGGCATCAAGTAAGCTTGCTTTCAGTGTTCCTCAAACATTATCATGCATTTCCTCTAAAAAGTCAAAGGGTCTTTCTCTTCCTGAAAAACAGCATGATCAGGACCTTTCTTCTGGAGCAAAATGAAATGAAACTTAAGAGAAATCTAACAAAACAGGAAAGAACAACTGCCAAACTAGATAACTAAGGGGTTTTTCTGTTTTTATATGTTTACACTTAAATAAATAAATTATAAAGGAAGTACTGTAGGGCAGTTCATTAGTGGCATCAGTGATTGAATAAAACATCTAAACTAATCTATTGTCATTTTATAGAACTTTTCAGCAATGGAACAGTAAAAAGAAGACAGTAAAAATGTTATGTAAGTGGTGTTTACGTAACTACAGATCTTTATTTTACAATTACATTTGACTGCAAAATTCATCAAAGCATCTGAAAAACTATGCTTTGAACTGCTGTCAGACTTCTATCACCAGTAAGTGTCTAAGTGTCACCTACAGAGATCTGGATTAACTCTGCAGCGGTATTGCATTATGCCTGCATTTCTGAAAACATTGCAGTGCAGAAATTGTGTTTGACAGCAGATTTTAGGATTACATCTTCACTGAACATCATAACTCCAGGACTTTATACAAACACCACTAACTGTTGGAAGAAAAGTAGTGACAAAACAGAGGGAAGAAAAGTAGAGAACATTCATTTTCAAGCAACAAAGATAATTCAACAAGTTCAACACTGTAGAAAAGATGGAAACTAAACCAGTAAAGGTTGTAGCAGCAAAACAAGGTGCCATCTTTACTACTTACCATTCATAACTCCAAAAACCACCACTAGATGATCACTGTTGCCCTTCCTACTCCAGCAAAAACTAAATTACTACATCAAATATAAATAACCTATTTGGTAAAATTCTATATAAAATGAAACGGATCCTCTACCAAAATAGACCAGAAAAACTACACCTTAACAAGGAGTCAGTGACAGCAAAGGCAGTTCCTGTTCAGCTAAAGTGAAGTGAGCGAAACCTGTAAACAAAGGCGTTTCTTTATTTGACAGACAACGTCCAATGTTTTGACTGGGGTCATTTTCTAAATTCAGTCATTCAGCACAAGACAAACACACAGGACAGAGCACGACACATGGTAGTACACATTAACTATCCACAGTAGGTGTCGGAGTAGCTGCTTCAGGCTCTTCTTGCTGTTTAAGCCATGCAAAGCTGAGCCAACCGAAAACATTCTTCCACCAATATATCCTTCTTCCCTCTTCTGCATGTCCTAACCATCCCGATCTTGACTCTTTGACTTTATCCCTGAACACTTCCTGTATATAACTCTAGCAAATTCACTGCTAATTCTGTCCATTTTTGTCACTCCAAGAGAAAAATTTAATCTCTGCCACTTCCAGCTCCGCCTCCTTCCTTTTTCATTGTAATCATCTCCAAACCCTCAGAGCTATCCCTCACTGCTGTTTTATTAACAAGACTTTCCCTTCAGCCTTGCACATACCTTTCTATCACAAATGACTTCAGCCACTGTTCTACACCCATTCCACCCTGCCTGCACTCTCTTCCTCACTTCTTCTACACTGTTGTTTATCTTGGATAGCGGACCACAAAGCTTAGCCAACTTACTACTTTCATAAGCAAAAGAAAATCAGGTTGGTCATATTGCAGTGCTTTGAGAAGACATTTCAGGCCTGGCTGTTACAGACAAATGATCGGCTTGATGATTATAAAGAATCACGCCTTAACTAGATATAGGAAAATGTCCACTTTGGTATGTTATTCCTTACTTTACACCATAAGACTCCTAAAAAGTCATCATACACAAAATACAAAGTCATGCCTCCAAAAGAGGAAATGGTTGTCTTGAAATTGCCATTTCCTGTTCAAGGATTTGTTTTGCCCTGCTAAAGTCACTGCTGATCTCAGGGCAATTCCCCAAATAACCCATTTTTTAGAAGCAGGGAAATTAAAAAAAAACAACAAACTTATGTAACATGTAAAAGCTTCTGTGGTACCACGAGATCACATCACACTGGTTACAAAAACGCGGAAGTGGCATTTCCAAGAAATATAAAAGTCCGAGGCTGAAAATGGGAAAGAGATTTCATGCTCAAACTTATGACTGGTTGAATATTTAAAAGCAGAATGGTATCCTAGCATGTTTTATTAGCCCTACCATCAAGGAAGACCCAAGTACTGTTAAGCATCAGGCCTGGAGGAATATAAACAAATCCGAACACTGGCTGAACACTAATTGAAACTGGTTTGCATTGCAAATGTGGACTTAACTGGTTCATGTCAGCTGTTCACTGATAATCATGATGACTGAATGATGTTCTCCTTTAACAAGAAAATGAAAGGGATTTTCTGCTCTTTCCCATAAACAGCATGTTCAGGACTTTTTCTCTACAGCACAGCTAAGTGAAACTTAAAAAAAGCTCAAAGTTTTAAGTGGAAAAATCCAATTTTGTGTTGGACTGTAGTTGTATTGGGTCACATGGCCACAGTGACTGTAGCCACAAAGGTCGGTCGATAATTTGATATCAACATAACATGGATAAGAAAGTTCCTGAAGATTAAGATTAATGTATGAATTAAGGCCTGTGTCTAATTACGGCTCTGAAAATATTAAATACAGACAAGTCTTCGTGTTGGGTTTTCATTCATGTTCATATCATTCCGAATCTCTCACTTCAGGAAGCACCATCAAATCAACTGTTACTAATACCTGAACTGGTCCAACTAAATAGCATGGATTTCAAACAGATTGTAAAATGTTCATCTGGCGGCAGGTTGGAAACCTGATGATGCCATAGCCCTCAGAGACCAGAAGCCCAAGCCAGAATTGGCCATTCTTTCTGAATGGAAGGGAATCGTTCTTTTTATTCCATATTAATTAAAACAACATGAACCAATCATGGGCAGCTGTAAGCACATGTATAAGAAAATGGGCAGAGAGCATTTTCTTCATAACGCAGCATGAACAACAATACACAAAAAACATGTAGGGTATTAAAGATGTATTCATGTAACTTGAACCATGTTTCTGTTCACTGCATTAAAATACATTAGTATTTATTACCAAATATCTAAGGTCATAAAACACCAAATCGCACAGAATTCATATCGGATCCAACTTCGACAGGAAATGCTAAATAAGCCTGCAACACATTCTTTTATGTGCAAACCACAAAGGATGAATCAACAGGAAGTGCAATCTCAGCTGAGTCTAGAAGAGAGAGGGGGGAACGGATAGCTGACCACCTGTGTGTCGACCCCTACTGCAGTCCCGGGAAAACCACGAGACACCCCACAACAGGACACTGTCTAGCACAGACATGACAACAAAGCATCACACGAATCAAGAAGTAATGCTACACGTAGCAATACACACTATAAAAGTTATAGATATAACAGTAATATCCTGGGCTGATAATTAAGAGCAGATTTTCTTTATAATTTCGCCAAATATGCTTTATAGTATGTGTTTAATATAGTTTTATAATAGAGAAAAGAAACTGTCAAGCACTACAGGCTGGACTGCTTTAACTTCACATCTGTTTACTTAAAGGAGTGTCCAGATGCTGTCCGACTCCATCTCTTATTCTCTTCATGCATCCATGACTGTTTATATCTCAGATCAGCACAGCCTCTTCCTCCAGACAAATGGAAATCCCAGCCAACTATGAGCACATTTTTGTCTTATCACCGTCTAACCAGCTTAGTGCACTGGTGATTGTTATGTATTTGTCACTACATCACCTCGAAAATGTTACACCCATTTTATCTCTGTCTTGCAAATCAAGCTACTTTCTATTCTAAGCCTTTGTCCAATTTTTATTTTATTGTTCATTTAATTACCTATTTATTGATATTAAGTATATAGGTTTATTTTAATCATATTAAATTATATTTCTTTATATATTTTTAACTTATTTCCAATTTATTCAGTCTATATATGTATACCTTTCTATCTCTCTCTTTTGTTTATGTAATCTATCTTTGCATATGTGATATTAGCCTACGTGTGTGTGGGTGTAAATTTATATATATATATCTTTTTTAATATATATTTTTAATATATATATATTTTTTTTCTAATATATGTATTTTTTTAAAAACTGAGGGCTAAATTAATAAACAGCCCATACAGGAAATACAGTGTCATAAAACAAAGCTTCTGGCAATGCAAACAGAGCGAGCATCACTGTTTGCACAAGATCAGGATGTGTGATGATATTAAGGTCATGAATATCACATGGTCTCATATCGGCGCCATTTTAAAGTTAAACGTAATAATATTTTACCTTCAAACCAATTAAAACACTTTATTTGGTATACATTTTCTAAACTTTTAAGGTTAAACAGGGACTGCAAAGTTCTACATATTTTTGATCTGGTTTCATTACTGACATTACTCAAAATACTTATCTGAAAATGGACAGACTTTCCATTTACAATCATATATAAATAGAATTGAAAATACTGCTACTACTACTACTAATTATTTTTTTAAAAACCAGTATCATTCTATAACCAGAGATAGTGCACCACCACCCCTTAGGTGTGAGTCTATAAAACTAATTTTCAACTATATGCTCTTTAATCCCACTTTTTCAAATTTTTGCAATAAGTAGAGCCAATCTGAGAGCATAGGGTGAAATTAGTCTTTATCACACTTTAAAACACACAGGTTTGATGCAAATGTTTCTGACAACATTCAAAAACATACAAAAACAATTCCTGTACATACAAATAAAAAAAATAAAACACCTTAAAGCCAAAATATAATTAGTATTGAACTAGCAGGTCTCACTGAGTAATGTGAATTCATGGCTTCTCAATTAGAGCAGAGTACATATTTAATGAATGCAAATTCTAGATGGTAAAAAGAAATCTTCCTGTCTCGACACATAAGCAAATTCTTTCATATCTCAGCATACTGTATATGTATTGTGTACAGTATGAACCTTTTTCACTGTAAAGTTTTTGTAAGTGTATTATTACTATTGATACTATTTTTTTAGCTGTATAAAAAGGTCAGGGCAGGGAAAGTCGAGGCAAGAGCAAACAGCAGCTGTATGCTAAGCATCCAATAAAAAACAGCCTGCCAACCAAATGCTTTATAATTTAGAAGTCAAACAATAAGACAGTACTATTTATCGATTGGCTCTGGTTTGAGAATCCTTTAAGCTATCATTTACACTATTCCCATAATACCAAAATTAATCACTTCTATTCTGGTTAATAAAAGGAAAAATAATCCATGAGCACACAAATACAAAAGACTGATCTAGAACACATGATGTATAGAAGACAACATGCATGTTTGAGTTACAGTCTTTCATGTGCCAGTGGACCAGAGATCTAAGCAAACCAGTAATGCATGCTGTCACCACCGAATATACAAAAGGTAGGGTCACAGAGCCACACATGGCCACTTGATAGCTATGAAAGAAGGGAAGGAGAGAGAAAACAGTAAGTGGGGGAGAGACAGAAAGAGAGAGACAGAGACATAAGAACACTTCCTAATCATACCTCCAATAATTAATAAATAAATAAATAAACTCTCAAGCCCACCAGATCCTGACTGCGTCTCCAAATCTCCAAAAGTTAGACTCCCCATCAACTCGCTAATGAAATCACTATTCCTTTCAAAATGGCAGCTGAATCTGCGTGATCGTTTGAGTCAGACTCCAAATCCTGAATAAAACCTTCTGCTTTATGTAAACAGACATAAAAAGGGGAACGACCAACCAAGTCAGGATAAAACAATACGATCTCAGACATCCGGCTCCACCCAGTTCATCTGACCACAACACTTGAGTAACGCAACACTGGACAAAAATAGAGGATAGAGGAATATGTTAGTAGCTGAATTATGCTGCTTACAGCAAAAACATAAAAAAATCAAATGCTGATGCTGCCTTTTTATTAGATTAAACATCATGAAAAACAAAACAACCCCCCAAAAAAACGTTTTACTGCAAAAGGCTTCTTATTCTTTAAAGGGCATCTTCACACCTTCACAGTGATAATTCCTTATTATTCTTTTCAACCAAAGCAACAAGGCCCCAAACAGGTACTGGCTTTAATTTCCCATGTGCTTAAGTTATGATATGTCCTTATATGGTTTTCTATTAGTGTTTCATAGTAACAACTAGAGGCGGGCGATATGGACAAAATGTTCTATAACGGTATAAATAAATATATATCATGGTAACAGTACATTATATACATAACCCCTTCTGCTTTTTTTTCTTCTTTTATTTTGGAATAAATACATTTTCATCTTGCATTTTCCATAAAAACGTGCCAACTCGATTTCGGTGAGGCTATGCATAACATACCTGAGGTTCAAAGTGCTGATCCACTTTCTGAACCGTGGATTTTCAATGTTATGAATTGGGACCATGTCCTTGTGTGTCGTTATGAAGTGTGTAATTTTCTTCCATCCATGAGATTTGGCATTTGGCAAAATATTTACTTAAGGAGTATAATTAGTCTCAAAACTCAAGAGTACGTTTTTGCTCCATACATGCAAACCCTTTAAAATTTGTGAGCTCCAATGAAATGTACCATAACTTCACAATGACTGTTGAAAAAGAGGCAAGCACAACATTTTAATGCTAAATTCATTCATTCATTTTCCGGACCGCTTAATCATAATTAGGGTTGCAGGGAGGCTGGTGCCCATCTCAGCCGACTCTGGGCGAGGGCAGAGTACACCCTGGACAGCTCGC
>JBCNYG010000009.1:10475222-10491032 GCA_039654305.1 Porochilus rendahli | reverse complement strand
TGGATGGTGCTAAATACAGGGATATTCTTAAGCAAAAACTGTCTACCTGTGATTTGAGACTGGGACAGAGGTTCACCTTCCTGCAGGACAATGACCATTTAAATGTGTTGGAATGGCCTAGTCAATGCCCAGACCTCAATCCAATTGAGATTGTGTGGTCATACTTGAAGATTGCTGTTCATAAGCGGAAACCATCCAACATGAAGGAGATGGAGCAGTTTTGCCTTGAGGAATGGGCAAAAATCCCAGTGACAAGATGTGGCAAGCTCATAGAGACTTATCCAAAGTGACTTGCAGCTGTAATTGCCATAAAACTTGGCTCTACTAAGTACTGACTTTAGGAGGGTGAAAAGTTATGCACGCTGAAGTTTTGTTATTTTGTCCTTTTTGTTGTTAACTTCAAAATCAAAAAAAGAATAAATCACATCTTCAAAGTTGTAGGCATGTTTTGTTAATGAAATGATGCAAATTTTCAAACAATCCATTTTAATTCCAGGTTGTGAGGCAACAAAACATGAAAAATGCCAAGAGGGTGAATACTTTTGCAAGGCACTGTAACTGTATATACAGCTGAACACTGTAACTGACCAATCAGAATCCAGTATTCCAATGAGCGGCATAATATATGAATGGGAGAATGATGTAAACCTAGGTGACCTGCCACCAGATTTAAACAATAAAAATCTCAAAATAAAGCTATGAAATTATTCAAGATTTCCTTACTTACAAAAGTATAATTTTTCCAGTGCACTAGTAAGCACAGAAGTGTTAGTTAATAACTTATAATAATAAATAATTTATAATTAATATTATTAACAATAATATCATCATCATTATAAAATCATGATGTACAAGAGATCTCTACCTTGTAGAGATTTCACACCCGCACAAGCAAAAGAGACGAAGAGAATATCGTCTCACTGTGATTCATTTCAGGATCTGTATAAAAATGCAATTAACCTGGAAAAGTCATGGGCCTTTAAGAGCCCATTCTTACTTCGCTTAACACTTTTCTGTGACAGGAAAAAAAAATTCAAAATGGCTGCATTCTGAAATTATTTGTTCCTTATTACCTAACACCTTTTCCCTCCTCACATACACACACTCACCGTTACACTCCATCATGGAGCTCTTGCGTGCATATGTGCTATAGTTGGTCCCCTGCAGCAGTGTGATGGTCAGGTTATGCAGAAGCTGCGAGAGCCTCGTCACAATCCACTGAGGAGCCTCCTGACTCTCACGCAGCAGCTCCTGAAGAGACATCCGACCTCTATTGGGAGCTTCAACCCGAAACCAAGTCAATGCAGACTTACACTGCTCTGTGTCAAGCTACCTCCAGCATAACAGGCACAGTCGACTTCTTCACTGAGAAAGAAATGCGAATGAAAGGAGGCATCTTCACACCCCGGTTTGTTGGGACATACTCCAAGCTCTCACTCTCTCGCTCTCTCTTTCTCTCTCTCTCTCTGTGCCTGCAGAGAAAAGCAGACTTGAAGAGAGAAAAGGACGGCCGATTCGCCAGAATGTTTCAGCACAAATCCCCATCTGCTTGGATAATTACATGGACCGGAGCAGGCGAGTGGGCAGCACACACATGCACACGTAGCACTAATCTGAAAGGCTTCTCGTGCGCGCCACTTAGGGGACAAACAAACTTTCTACATAAGCAACTGGAGAAGCAAGCATATATACGTGACAAGAGTCAAATTCCTTAATTATAAGAGTACCAAATTACAACTCTGCAGGCTATCGGCCCTTTTAGCTCTCATGGTGGTGATCTTTCCCACTCACGCAATGCACTGAATAACTAAAACATAGATCAGACAATGTTTTAAGCAGGAAAGAATACAGCACAAGAAAGGGAAGAAAAAAACAGTCTCCGCCTTTCAGCTGAGCACATGCAGGTGACCTCAATGTCTATGCCAGACCAAAGAGAGATAAGCCAGCTTAAAACAGTGCACCGGTAAACCCTTTAGTCCACCCAACTCCCTTAACTCCACAGCATTAACAAGAGTCTGACTTTACCTGACTGTGTTTTGCTAATCTGGCAAGCAGAAAACATCCATCTAAAAAAAACATATCACTTAATGTAAAGGTAATCAAGGGCTGAATAACCACTGAACATCGAGTCTAAAAAGGCAAACCTGAAATCTGCATGGAAAAAATATTAGTTTAGGCATTTGTCCTCTTTTCCTTTATTCACTTGTTTACGGGGTGATCACACTACAGGTGCGATAAAAAGCGACCGCCGTGAATGGGAATGGATTTGCGGCATGGCATTTTGTTCGCCTGGTTCGCGAACGTTTGAAAATCCTGCGAATGTCGCAAATGGTGGCTCTGGGCAAAAGTAGTTTCAATCTCTCTTCAAACAGTCCGCACGTGTCATGAGAAGGTCATTTTGCTTGCAAATTATATGTTTTTTCTGTTGCAAGGAAAAGCGACAAGTTGGAGACTTCCACGCAAAAAGTTTGAGAAGAGTTTGAGACTTGCTGGCATCTGCCATATTCTGTGTTTTTCCCCCATCATCTGTAGTTTATTCGCAGTTTGTTCACGCTAATAACACGTGAATGAAAAGCGAATGGGTTGAGAACAAAAAGTGAATGAAAGGTGACATTTACAAAAGGAGACTCAGGGATTTTTGGCAGACACCCAGAAACTAATAATCACTCACAAATCAGTGACGACTTCAGCGCGATATACATAATGAAGCTGCAAAAACATCTCGACGCAAATTTCAAAATCCCAGTTTTGAAAACCTCAGTCACTATTCTTTCGCACCTCTAGTGTGATCACCCCTTAAGAGCGACAAGGTAGCACGCATCCTTTCTTGAGTCATGAACAACTAGCTGTTTACTTAAAATAGTCTGTCGCCACCTAGTGGAAGGATGATCAATTAGGTTTCACGGTGATGGACGATGCAAAGAATGTACAATAATCATACTCTTTAAACAATTTTCATCTCAAATGAGTGATATCGTAGATCTGTAGGACGGCACAGTGGCTGGCATGGCTGCCTCACATCAAGAATGCCCTGGGTTCGCGTCCCAGGCTCGGCAAGGGCGTTTCTGTGTGGAGTTTGCATGTTCTCCCGATGCTTGCATGGATTTCCTCCGGGTATGCTGGTTTCCTCCTATAATCCAAAGACATGCACATTTGACTGTTCTGAATTGCTTCTAGATATGGATGTGATGGTGAATGGTTATGTATGTTGTCCCCTGCGATGGCCAGACGAGCTGTTCAGGGTGTACTCTGCCTTTGTCCAGCAATTTCATCTTCTGTCCCAAGTGCTCATCTGTCACATGCTCAGAAACATAAAAGATGGAAAAAATACAGCACACAAACACAGAAAGCCTGAGATGGAGAATCTTGGCAGACTGTGGATACGGTGCCCCCGAGCACATCATTCTTTTTCTCTCAAATCCTATAAACCACTCTGTGGCAGCAGAACTGAATGGCTCTCACTCCTCACACACACACTGCTTTCCTCACATTCCCATACAACTGAGGGAGAAAAAAAAACAACAAAAAAAAACCTTCCCCTTTTAGGACCATAGCAACGACTGTTACCACAGCAACATGCATCCAAGCAAAGGTGGGAAGTGTTCACGACAAAACTTTGCATATACAGTAACACTGCAATGTCATGATATGAACAGTGCATTAATCTACTGTTCATATCCTCATACAGTGAACTGAGCAGCCGCCACGTCCTTTTACTTCAACAACTCGAGCAGAGCGCTAAACTCAGACTCAGGAAGCCAGTGCCAGATTTTCAGCTGCGGCTATTTATAACATGACAGCACCCAGTGTGAAATTTCTGCGTCCCTGAATTCTCGGCAGTTTGCAGGAACTTCTCTAAGATACATGTTTAGCATTTGGATTCAGTAAATCTCTCATACAATCAGACTTAAAATATATTTTACACAACTTTACTTGAGACACCTCCCAGCCATAGCTTCTTCCAAATTACCTGCAAGCAATATTGCTTTAACAGAACTATTTAGCTTTATATTTATGTACCTTGTTCCTAAATCCTAAAGTTACACCGAGGTAAGATGCATTTTTTCCTTTTTTTTTAACTATGATTTTTAGCTCCCGTCCACAAAGTGGCTTGAGAGCTTTAGGAGTAGTTTTTGTCTGTCCGTTATTCAAACTTTAGTTTCTGGACACTTACTTGCGGCATGCTGAAGCTCGGGCTTTCAAACTTGGTATGCTGCCTCACTACTATGAGTGCTAGGATGAGTTTGTGTCTGAGTGACCTTAACCTACTTTTCAAGGTCACAGGGGCAAAACTGTATATTAAGCTACTGGAAATTTACTTGCTGTGTGCTGAAGCTGGGGCTTGCAAACTTGCTATGCTTGTTCTTATTGGCATATTATCAAATGGCCCTTTCTTTAGGAGAACCTGGACCCTTGTATCAAATTCTCTTTCCAAATTTATGAATATCTCAGTATGTCAAATTTCCATATTTAATCCATATTACGCTGGAGTGGGTCACATATTGGTTCATACGGATTGATGGGCTTGGAGGAGGTTTGCGCTCTCCAAGGGCTCTTGTTATTTCTGCTGTTGTTGTTTTGTATTTTTTTAAATCAATACTGCTGGAGTGAAATACAAAGTGGCCACAGTGAAACACGAGCTAGCAGAATACGAGTAGCCATGAAAATAATATCCTCATGCCCTACTTCCCTATATGTGCCAAAAATGTATTGTCCTGTGAGTGCGTGTGTTGAGTGCGTGACTGTGGTTGTGGTTTCCTCTGTGGTGATGCCATGAAATAAATTGAACTCACATGGGGGGTGTCAGACTGCAGCGTGAAAGGCATGAAGACAGAGACTGGATAAACAAGGACGCAGGGGTTCTCAAGAATTATAATTAGCATGTGATTATGAAATTTAAGCAATGTTTTAAAAAAGATAGATCTGTAAAGATTTCCAAGGCCAAGTTAAATGGAAAAGAAAGTTATAAGGGGTGTACATTAAGGCTCATAACTAGGCAAACCTCAAAATCAGACTTCATAAATGTTACATATCTGCATTCAAAGTGAAGGCGTAGCCTGTAATTAAATACAAATGGTAAAGAGATACACACACACACACACACACACACACACAAACAACAACAACAACAACAACAACAACAAAAAAAAAAACCTTAACATGAAATTCCCTAGTCTTCTTAATTAAACGCACCCTTCCATGTTTAGAGTGTGATGTAAAATCAGAACAGTAAAAACTACTTCTGTACTTGGTTAAATCTATAAGAACGTTGTCTTTCACGTAGTGGAACATAAAAAGTTGCTTATCATCCAGAGATCACGAGTTCAAATCCTGATCTCGGCTGTGAGCCGAAAGAGAAAAATTGCCTGTGCTCTCAAGGAGGGAGGGGTGGCCCACTCTCTCTTCCTCTGGCAGTTACACCAACATTGTATGTGTATGTGTGCTCTGAGGTCCTGTTTTTTTTGAGAGAGGTCAACCTTGAATGAATCATGTGACAATACTTTTAATCCTGCCTGGTTTCTAGGGGTGATAGTGGAGAGCTGTGTGAGGTGGTGGTGGGGGTGGGGGTACAAGTCAACATTATCATTTATTCATTCATTTCTGAACCGCTTATCCCTAATTAGGGTCGCGGGGAGGCTGGAGCCCATCTCAGCCGACTCTGGGCGAGGGCAGAATACACCCTGGACAGCTCACCAGGCCATCGCAGAGTCAACATTATTATTATTATTATTATTATTATTATTATCATCTCATTGAGCCCAGAATGCTGCGTGAATGTTTAAAGCTCAATATAGTAAAACTGTACCATAGCACTTGCAGAATTTCAGGTCTTTTATCCACAGTTTGCAGGCAGTTATGCATTTTACAGCAAATATATTTTTTCCCCAAAATATATACTTGGGGTAAAAGTAGCTATAAAATAGAAAAGAGCAGTAATTTACCATATATTACAATTTGGGGGTGTTGCTTTATTCAAATGTACTTTTAAGAGAAATACAGAAAGTACAGGTGTTCTTATCCACATCATAAGACATCGTATGCCAATTTCTGCTGTGCTTCGGTACCCGAGGCCCCCAGGCATGAAATGAAAATATACAAAAAACATTCTAAAAATAAACTGATAAAATATCTTTGTCACATTTACATTTAATTTCATAAGAATTACTACATAGCTTACAGCAGACAATTAAAACTAAAAGGTTTCGAAAGAAACACATTTCCAATTACTGATTACTGGGGTCAATTCCAAGGCTCTAGTGAGCTGAGAAGGGCGGAGCTAAAATAAAACTACTCTAGTTTGTAATTGACCCGATCCATTCCAGATGTGTTAATACAGTAAAGCAATCAAAACTGACTGCTGCTAGAATATGATAATGTCACAGTGACACGCTACATACACACGACTCTAAATCCTGCAGTTGTGGGTCTCCGTGCACTTTTCAGGTTAATCAGAGTGGACAAGTTGTAGACTGGAATGAGTGACTGCGAGAAGCCTGTGCACCCCTGAAGAATGAAGAGGAGTGATGTTACAAATGTTTGCTAGTTCCATCGACTCCTACTATGAGAGGAATATAATCAAAGATAAGGGAAATCACCTTGGAAATTTGTTGAAATATGTTCTCTAACAGTATACCAGATGCAGAAATTAACAAAACACAATGCACACCTACGACTGAAAAAACATCACCACACACACACACACACACACACACACACACTAACATAACGCTTTTCAAGCAAGCAAAATGAGCTTTCCAACCAAAGAGTGTGACCTCGGTGCAGCATTTTTTTGGAAATGGCTGCCTCGGTGTGTTAAATGTTCTGAGGGTTTAGACACATGCTGACATCCTGACCCAAATACTTCAGTGACTTAGTGTTTAGGCTGCATTCATTCTCTTGCATGTTTAAAGCACTTTAAAATAGTGTAAGTGTGTATCTGGAAGTGTGAATGTGACGAAGGAGAAATGGATCAGATGGTGTTGAAATATTTTCTGCATGCAAATCCCATTTCATTCAGCTTAACATAGTGGTTAGCTGTTCAGGGTCTATCCCACCTTCACGCAGTGTCGGGTTGAGATAGGCTCCAGCCTCCCTGCAACCCTCATGGTATGACACCAGCTAGAGAACATATACACACAACGTAAATGCTTCACCCTGCGTGACTGTCGACGCCATTCCCAGAGGCACTGCTTGCTCAACAAACAAGGCAGGCCCCAGGCCAGTAGGGGGCCCCACAAGGTCAGACAAACTTTAAACTACAGCATAGGCGTTGTGCAAGGTTTGCATTGACGGTAGGAGAAACTTGACCTCCCTACGGGGGTTTAGTAAACAAACCTAACAACAACAAAAGAGGACTTCTGGGAGTAAAACAATAAAGAGGAGCAGGAGGAAAAAGGCATGATAGTGGAGATGAAGAGCAACAGATAATGATCCTTAAGTATAAAACTGAATAACTTAATTCTACTTAAACACTGGCAGCTGACTTGTTAGCAGGCTAAAAGAATCTTGAAGTTGGTAGTTACAGTATTAATGCTTCGTATTCCCTTGGTCTTGGGCATATGTACCTGACATTTACAGAGTAACGTTTTACCTGTGGTTTAATTGGAGACCAGTAATGGAGTGAAATGGAGGGGAGATCAACTTTTTCTGTAGTTAATCCATAAAATCGGTGTCGTAGCTGTTTTTTCGCAATTTTATGAATACCATAATAGTAATGAAAGAGGGTTGGAGGGGGTCCCCCCATGAATGTTAGCTTAGGTGCGCCAACAAACTCTAGAATCACCACTGGGGCCGTACCTACCTACTGTGTAGATTTGAAACAGAAGTATAAATCAGATAATTTAGAAAAAAGTAGTTTTCCACAATTAAATGAAAAAGAATGAAAATAGGAGCACAGTAGTAAAAAGTATAATTTTTTTCTTGGGCGTTGATGTGTATATTGTGAAAAACTTTAGAAAAATTTTCAATAGTAAAACAGATTACTATCAACTATGAGACTTCATGTAGCTTTTACATTTTTTAAACTTCTCCTTTCATGTTTAGTCATTTTCAATTCCCACCAGTCAAGAATTGTCTCCTTAGAACATACAACCACCACAAACCAGGAAGGGACGCAGACACAACATCCCTCCCTCTCTCCAGTGATAGCTGCAGCACCACCCCGGATTCAAACTTGGAATTTCCAGATGGACAGTCACACACCTTGTCAATGCACCACTCGGGGGCCCAGTAGCTTTAAAAATATAGGATAAAATTTAAGAAATGTGTAAAGGAAGGTATGTGGAAGAGGGTAGATAGCACTTTCCTCCAGGGATATTACACTTTCCTGTAACACAGCAAGGGCAAGGGCAGCAGTTAAAAAAGGCATGTCGGCCTTGCTGCACATATATCGTGAAGGAAGCATGTTTGTCTCCCTGGTTGGTAGTGTTGATTTGAAAAGAAGAAAGGTAGCTAGCTTTTTTACTATGGTGCATCCTGGCAGATTTTAACAGTTTGTGATCAAACATGAGAAAGCTTTAATGTGCTGTTTCTCTACGATCATCATGAGCAAGTAACTGAACTTTACGCATGAATATGATACGGTCCCAGGCAAATACCTGCAATTGCACCCACCTACCCCCACCTCCACCCCCCCACACCCACACCCACACCCACAAATGCAATAGAAGTAATCCTGCAACAACACAACAGACTGGTTTTTAGATGTGAATCCAAGTAAACCCCTGCTGCACACTGCACACTGCCACACACATATACTCAAACATGCAAGCACACACTGCAGCTCCTCCTACCGATGCTGTCTGCGACAGTGTCAAGCCTCCTCGAGAGCTCCTGCAGAGCCATTTCGCTCATCTTCACCCACAGGATCATGGTAAGATGGAAGAAGAGGAGAAAGAGCACTGACAGAGGATGTGGATTCTGCTGGCGGGAAAATGGCCAGCGCAGGAGAGGAGAGGAGCTGGGTGTAGGACAGAGAGGAGGGAGGAGGAGAGAGAGAGAGAGCGCGAGCACAAGAGGGAGAGGGATGAGGTGGCAGAAATACACACCTCTGCTGCAAAGTCATGGTGTGTGTGTGTGTGTGTCACACAAGGACCCGATTAGGCTTATACTGTACAGCCAGTAGTGCATCAACTGCTTTGCCATAATGCAGAGGTATATAATTATTTATATAGGATCAAAATCAAATCCTTTTTTTGTATGTATTTTGGCCAGTTGATGAATAGCACTGTGAAGAACCTGTGTCCAATTTGGTTACCTACCTGGAAAGAAAAAAAAAAAGAAAAAAAAAAAAAAAAGAAAAAGGCAAACGGGCGGGGTTACAGCAAAAAAATAAATAAATAAAATTGTGCAAAATGTTGATTGGTCAAACACTATGCCAATCAAATTCTCAGCTAGTCTACACAATAGTAAAGCTACCATACTAATAGCATCTTAAAATAATATATACTTTGCTACATTATATGGATACACAATAAATTTACTCCCTTATCCAGAGTGACGTACATTTTATCTCTTTTAAACAACTTCACAGTTAAGGGTAAGGAGTCTTGCTTAAGGGCACAACAGTGGCAGCTCGGCAGTGTTGGGTCTTGAACCCATGACCTTGTGATCAGTAACCCAGAGCATTAACCACTGAGCCATTACTACCCACACAAATATTTAGAAAGATGTTTAGTTTGTAGCGTGGCGGAGTTTCTTCCAGAAAACAAAGCAATATCTGCTTGAAGTGTAGTCACTTCTGCCAGGATTTCTTTCTCTTCTCTTTCCCAGGAACGTTTTGACCGGTGTATATTATGGTTAACATCGACCAACATTAATCGGGTGGCATGTCCACCCCACAGCAAGAAGGTCCTGGGTTCGAGTGCAGGCCATTTTTGTGTGGCGTTTGCATGTTCTCCCTGTGCTTGCTTGGGTTTCCTCTGGGATGCTCCGGTTTTCTCCTACAATCTCAAAGCCATGCACATTAGGCTAATTGTATGTTTCAGACTGACACGAGGTGTGGTGGTGAGTGTGAATGGTTGCATGTGTTGCCCTGTAATGGTCTGGTAAGCTGTTCCGGGTATACTGTGCCTTCGCCCAGTGTCGGATGAGATGGGCTCCAGCCTCCCTGCAACCTTAGTATGATTATTAAGTAGTTCGCTAAACTAGTGAGTGAGAGACAAACTTTACACTTGTGATTTTTTTTGTTCACAATTTTTAAAAGGATTTGCAACATAAATTATAGATTTCATTTCAATGAATTCATTCATCCATCCATCCATCAAACCTCTTAAGTTGACTAGGGTCGCAGGAAGGCTACTCTGAGCAGACTCCCAGCTTCAAACAGCTCACCAGTCCATCGCAGGGCCATCACACATTCACACCTGGGGAAACCTGGAACAGGCAATTGGCCCAACAGTGCATGTCTTTGGACTGTGAGAGGAAACCAGAGTACCCAGAAGAAACCTGCATAAGCACGAGGACAAAACAAACGTCTTCTCCATGCCTGGGATTCGAACCCCGCACCTCCATGATGTGCTGCCACTTTTTCAGTTTGTCCTTATCAGTTTATCCTCATCGCAGACACCAATTTTAAACACCTTTATTATTTAAACTTTTTGTGTAATATATGAATCCAGGCCTTTAAACTACTGTTTAGGCTTGTATCCAGGTTATGAGTCACCTGGTTTTATTACCTCCTCTGTAATCTGTAAGTATCCAGAACTCTAGTGTCTGCTTAAAGTCATACTAGTTGTTCTTATACTGATAGTAATAGAAAAATGAGTGCATTAAAAAACAGAAATTACCTGTTTCATTGCTACTTACTGAGGTGAATGGAGCACGTGGACACAATTATTAGGATTTGGCGCCACCATGTGGTCACACAGCATACCAATACAGGCCTTCACTTAAAAAAAGTTCACCAGTAATTTGCACGTCGATGAATAAACATAATTCCCGAAAATCGAAGTGAAACTGAAACACTGTTATGTAGAAAGCGTCTGAACTGACTGAAGCTCGTGCTGGCTAATTAAATTAAGGACTGGGTCACGTGGTTCATTAGGTCTTCAGGCCATGCATAGTGTTGAGCATGAGAGTTTAATCTATAGGAAGTAAATAAATGTTAGACGGGTTAGTACTAACACGAAACTAATCCGAAATACTCTTACCACCTTGTTAATGAATCAGAGAGGCTGCTGGGGACGGTGCATAGACATCTAAATATGTAGACTGGACGTGCCGTCGATGTTCAGTCTGCTGTGAGACGTCAACGTGACGCCATCTTGGACAATGTTACCTTGGCATCAACAGCATGGAAAGAGATAGAAGCAAGAAAAAGAAGAGTTTAGGGTCAGAATGCTTTGCTGTACATTGTAAAATTACAGGAAACAACACCTGCACGGATAACATTTCACAGGTAAGTGATAATGACATGCCTAGACCGCCATATAAATCCCCATTAGAAGAGTGTGTATTCACTCGAATTTGAGGATGGTCCAGGCGCCAGTGCAGCTAACTGAGTTATCAAAGGCTGGCCATCTCTCTCACTGTCTATGGGCATATAAAAGAACCATTGCTGCATTGCCGTCAGCGTATTTCTGCCCTGCAATGGCCTGGCGAGCTGTCCAAGGTGTACTCTGCTCTCGCCCAGAGTCGGCTGAGATGGGCGCCAGCCTCCCTTTGACCCCAATTAGGATCAAGTATTTCAGAAAATGAATGAATGAATGAATCAATGAATGAATGAATGGTACTGGTGTTGTCCATTGTACATATCATGTGCATGTGGCCGATTATAGTAGAAGTCATGGTATACTTACATGTACATGTATTAAGTAAATGTAAACTCATTATTCAAATATATGGGTTAATGATTGGAAACGTGATCTTATGAGTATGAAAAGTATCAATTGTATAAATCATTATGTTTTTTTATTTTTTGTTTTATGCTTGTGTTACTTTAGTTCTTTCACTGTTATATTACTGTATTTTGTTGCTTATTTTGGTGGTAAAATACATTGGGATTGTAGGGGTGAGAAAAAGAAATAAGCTAAATAAACTGAACATCTGTCTAGAAATTATTTAATTGATTTTAATGTATTTTTATACCAAGGAGTACCATCCATAAACCTATATATATATTGTGTGTGTGTGAGAAAGAGAGATTAAAACAGCTTGATAAGATCTAATAGATGTAAACAAGAGAATACTATAATTACTGACAAATTTATTGGGTTTCTATATACTTAACTGTTCTATTTAAACTTTATTTAACTTTATAAAAAATATGTTGCAAAAATTTTTCTACAATAAACAACATTAAAATGTACAGCACTATTGGAATAAAAATTTTGCATGTTGCATATAGCATGACTTGATGTGGGATAATCACATTATTTTTAATTCTTAAATATCATGCATTTATTATATACTATGCATTCCATGACAATAAACACACTGATATTATAATGTCATGTTATGTGCCAAATAAACCCACAGATCGTTTCCTAGTGGCATCAAAACATTTTCTTTATGCTCACTTCCCCTCCTCTTTTTATAGCACAAACTCACAAGGAGCCCTCTCCACCCTCTCCAAGATGGCGTCAAGTTGACCCGCGTGATCCATGCATGACCCGTCTATTGTATTTAGATATCTATGGGATGGCGGTGAAGCACCTGACGGCTCCAAATGTTTATTTGAGATAGTTAGCATGACGCGCACACAGCGCAGTTAATTGTATGTCTCGAATTGCAATGTTTTGCGCAAATTGTTTGCGGTAATGATGTTCATAAAACGAAAACAGAGTCGTTTGTTTAAACGCATACTGAGGACTTTCTGTTCATTTAAAGCTTGATTAGATGATGGACTGGATTAACCAATCAGAATCCTGCATTTCATTACACCACCCACTTTTATTAGGATTTTATTTCAAATATTTGCTCAAGTAAACGAATCCACATTTGTATTGGTTTCCCTTGGATCCTCAGGTTTCCTCCAAGTCAGAATCCATGAACATTTGGTCAACTGGCTACTATAAATTGCCCATAGGTGAATAAATATGAATGATTTGTGTCTATCCTTGTAATAGACTGGCGACCTGTTCAGGGTGTACACCACATCTTGTGTTGGATCCAGCTTCCACTGGATAAGCAATCCAGATAACGAATGAATCGAAAAGGACGTGAGTGCACATGATCAAACACATCAAAGCTGGTGTTAGGATTTGAAATTACATTCATGCCAATAAACAGGTCTTTACAACGATCTACTGAAACATGTACAACTTTAAATTAGTCACTCATCTCTCATTTGCTAAACTGCTCAATCCGACTAGGGTCGCAGGGAGGCCGAATCTTATCCGACTCTGGGCAAAGGCAGGGTACACCCTGAACAGCTCGCCAGACCATCGCAGGGCAACACACACAACCATTCACACATCTAGAGTCAGTTTGAGACAGCCAATTAGGATAATGTGCATGTCCTGGACAAGTTAATCTAGATCCCATATGATGGCGCATCAAGGTCTGTTATGCTCTGTGAAGCTGTACGGCGCCCTACTTCAATTCCCACTTTTATCACAATCAGCGTCAAATTATAATGCACCGTAATAATCATGGCAAATTTTTGACAGCTACTGTTACAATTTAGTCACAATCATCACGATTCTACCAAGAGACGTCAAGATCACACGATTCCATCCCATGACTACCCCCCCCCAATGCTCCTCACGATCATCTTCGGGGAGATTGTAGACATCATGGACCCAGTTTCTCTAAATCTAAAAATGCACTGCACATTAGCCACCATAATACTCTACTCAGATAAACATTGCACCAAACATGTGTTGCACTGTTCCATACTCACTTTGTGGTGCACTGCATGTCTAATATAGCAGATTGGGACTCAGCCTGAATGTTGTTTGTGAAAATAAAAAAAAAAACAAGACACTTTTACTTAGAAATGTTATTTATTAAAGAAAAGAATGACAATGTCTGTTTCCCCAATTGTATAATATATCTAGACTATACATATGTATACTGTATAACAGACTCCACTGAAAAAGAAGGAAGGTTTCAGGACAATATCCACACGTAAATCACTTCCTCTGTCCTCGAGACTGAATTACAAACTTAAAAATACAATAGAGGAGAGAGCAATACATTGACAACTATCAGTTGTCTGTGACTAGCAATCCATATGAAATCTGCAAAACAGTGCAATTCGATAATCAACCATCTTTCCTGGCTCGTCTTCAGATTGTAAGAAGCGTGAGTGAAGTGAGGCGAGCCATGCGAGTCTGCTGGATGAAATCAGAGCACTTTTGTAACAGGATGTTCACTGATGTGTCCATAGTGTCACACTTCATCATTTTTCAATTTTTTAAAAAGTGACAGCTTCACAATGCATTGTGGGTAGCTTGACTTGAGTCAGGTCAGGTGAAGATGTGGTGCCATTTAAAAAAGCTGCACACTTCAGAATCAGGAGTGACTGATATACGGCGAGTGCGAGTTTTCATTCTGTAATACAAAATCACAGTCCGTGTATGAACAAACAAATATGGAAAAAAATAAGGTTAACAACTCAAGCAGCTTTGGACTGATCTAGGAACAGCTTGTGTCAGAATGTAGTTAAAAAAAAAAAACAACTCATGGAACGAAGGGTTAGGGATTGTTTTTTTTTTTTGGTCCCCTCTTTCTACCATGCTGTCAGATATAAAGGAGAGACTTGTATGTTTAATGTTCAGGGCTCTAGATGACGTTTATCACATTCATGCCTTCAACAACATGCATAATCTGCTTTATTCTGGCTTACATTCATTAAATTTATTTACTTTTTGTGAAATTCAAACAATTCGGTTAGTTAGAAAGTAGTGCAATGGGGTTCAATAAAGCATTATTTAGGGGGGGGGGGTATTTATTAAACTTAATTTATCACAAGTAAGGGTGTTCTTAGGAACAATATTATAAAATCACTTTATTGCACACACTGGAGTTGTGTGTTGATTTTATAAAATGGTGAAAATGAAAATCAATATGATAATTATCCACCAAAAGCAAGGTGGGGATCACTGAATAGGCCGAGTCCAAACATCAAGAGGACTAATCAGTGAATCCACTGAGTCTGAGGTGAACACTGTTAGTATATACACTACACAGGGGAAAAAATAATAAAAAAATGGATTAATATTATTATTTTTAAATTGAGGATCATATCAAGTTTGGGGGGGTGGAAAATGAGCAATTATTGAATGAGGTGGAGTGTGATATAGAGAATTGTTCACTTGAGTGGTTGTTATCCACCGAGGGCAAAGGCCAAGACCAAATAAATCTCCGTATCATACACAAACCAAATCTAAATTCAGTTTTATTATTCATTAAAAATATTTGAAAAGCAGTTTATGTTACAATGATTCATGTGCCGGTCTGGAATAATGATTCAACTTGGAACTTGGATGGCAACAATGCAATGTAAATGATGCATCATGGTAATGATACAAGACAAATAATCATTAGATTTTTCCACGGAGTGTACAACTCTTAAAGCGTTACAAAGCTCTTATCACCTGCTTGCATGTGTGCTTAGAGCTCACCTGCATCTGTCATGATAAAAATGTAAGTAATCCTTTTTTAGCATGCTTCTTTTGCTTATGTTCCCCTGTAATATATATTTAAAAAATAATAATAATAAATTATGCACTTCAGGCTCAGTGGATGTCGATAAATTAAAAAGTCCCCACAGTGTTCTGTCTCAGGGAATGTTCAGTGACCTCAACCTCACCTTGAGCTGATAATGATGAATTGCTCTCTCTCTCTCTCTCTCTCTCTCTCTAT
>JBCNYG010000009.1:10429834-10446575 GCA_039654305.1 Porochilus rendahli | reverse complement strand
ACGAGGAAGAAACCTTGAGAGGAACCAGGCTCAGGAGGGAAACCCATCCTCATTTGGGTGAAACCATAAAATACAACAATTGATATCAGATCAAGCAAACAGATTTCAGATTGGTCAAGAAAAAAGAGAAGAAAAAAAGAGAAAAGAGAAGAAGCACTTTTTGTGATTTTGAAAAATTTGCTAAAATTTGCAGAATTGTTTCATTTCTAAATTCTGTGGAGAAGTTTGACTGCTCACACCGATCTCTATCGGATAAAACGAACAATTAAAATTAGCCAATAAATAAAGGAGAAGAAGCATTCTGAAAATTGCTGATGGATGTCGGACAGACAGATGCTATATCACCACGGCATACGTTCTTTGGGCAGAATCGCATAGAGACAACGAAACAAAAAAAAAAACAACACTAACAAAAAAATCACTAAAAAAAAGACAAGAAGAAAAACAAATAAACAAACAAACAGATAGACTCTGAGCCTCCTTTATAAATTAAATCTAGTGCTGTAGAAAGTTTATATACATGTATAAGTTTATATTGTTCCAACATGTATATTCACACATCATGAAGCTATCGAAATACAGGAAAACGAAAAACACCAGTGGTGTCTAGACTATACACTGCCTTAATACATTTAAACACCGTTACCACAAAATAGTCATTTAACAAAACAATGAAATGTCATTTTATCTCCTGCCTCAAACAGACATCAGTGCATTTCATTCCCATAAACTGGTGACATGACAGCACAATGTTGGTCAGAACTGGCTATTAATGGGATAACGTAGGTCACATGAGAAAGCAGTGGTGTGCTTCCGTCCTGCTTCCTGTGCCACTGTCTTAAAGAATGTCCTGCTTTTATATGCATAGGTATTCTTAGAAACTCACTTTACCTCCTTTTACGGATGATGGAATTAAAATGCCAGCGCTTTCAATGGCTTTTCAAACATTAATTACTACCCAAGAGCACTTTGCAATTTGGAACCGCCAATAAGCCTGATGACGCATGTTTTTGGACTGTGGGAGAAAATCGAAGTACCTGGAGGAAACCCACACAAGCACGGAAAGAAAATGTAAATTCCACACAAAAATGCCCAAGCCCAGGGGAATCGAACCCAGGACCTTCTTGTAGATAGGTGGACGTGCTTTGCTTATACTTGCACTGATTTGTAGACTGAAAAACCCTAACCCTTCCAAAGTTTCAAATGACAACTCTCTTGTTGGATCCACGTTTTCTATCAATTCTAACACTTAAGACTTTGCATAAACCAAGGTTCGTGAGCAGCATATATAATTTAAAGACCTTTTTCATGACACTATAATAAAATTCCAATTAAATGTTGTTCTTGGTGTATATCCTCAGATATCTGAATTTACTTTAGATATCTCTTATTCAAGATTTAAGTTTTTAACAAGTAAAAGAAAGGCATATGCTACTGTTCTGGAAAACATTTTTCACCACACTATATTAATCATACCTGCCCAACCAATCCAAAGGCTCGATCCAAACTTCGAGAATCTGTGTATTTCCGAACTTTGTTATGAAGCCAGCCGAGCTCAGCTAGCCGGCTACTGGTGTCTCGCAACGATTTACACATGGGAACCTAGAGGGGTGGGCGAAACAAACAAATACAACTTAAAACATCAGAAACTTAAAGTCTTAGGAAAAGAAATACTTGAAACCTCTATTTAAGCATATTCCTAATTTTACAAGTCATCAGTTTACCACTGTGTATTTCTATTATGTGCTTTACAATAGGAACAGGAAAGATCTGCTATTAAAAAATTTAATTAATCTATTTCCATCACTATAGTAACCTCATAATCCTTTTTAAACTTATGTAATTACAAAACAAAATAATTTACCATCATTAAACTAGAAGATTAAATTTGATATTGGGCTGTTTTAGCAGGTTATTGTGCTACTAAAAATGTTGGATATGTACACCTAGCAGTATTGTCTCACAGCATGTCAAACATTAACTTTACACACCCATATACATTCCCGACCATAAGTGGAAATAATACCAAGTCTTCAGAAAATTTATAAATAGACAATTCTCTTCAGCACTTCTTGTGTTACTACAAGAATTACCACAAAAATGAAAACCACACGATGACACAGTAAGTATAATTACAGTTTCAGAGTTACAAAAACACAGTGTACAGTGTGGTTCAACAGCTGTGCTGCAGAGGACAGGACGGCACTGCACCGGGTGGTGAGGACGGCAGAGCGGGTGACTGGAACTACACTACCTCTCCTCAGTGACATTTTCACTGGCAGACTTTAGACGAGAGCCAGTGGAATGATCAGGCCACACCCCCTAGACACCCCCTAGACACCCCCTTTTCTCCCCTCAAGAACGGCTTTTACCCACAAGCTGTTAAATATAAAACCCCACCACCATCACTGGCACATACACTGACTGAATAACCATCATTCAGACCAGCTTCCTGGACAGTGAAATATTACACCTTAAGTCCAGTACTCATGTTGAAGTCCAATACTCATAACATCATAACATTTTAGCATCATGCACCTTGTGATTAAAAAGTTGTACCTCTCACCCTGTGTATAACATGCACCTTTCACATTTCGTGCAGCCTACTGTGTACATCACTAAATGAGTGAATATGTGGATAAATGTATAAGTCTGTACATGCGGAATGCAAAATATATGCAAATAGATGCATGTGTTTACACTAGCAAACCCTAAGTGGCAAAACTTTGCACAGAGTGCTGTTCTACAAAAATTATAGCTATGAACAGATGTTCAACCAAACACTGAAAAACTTAGACATCAACACTGTTCAGTAAACCAGTCCACCATCTTATGCTACACTTAACACCTCCTAGAACTGAAAAAGCTTCACACCATCAAGCCAAATTTACAGTACTCTCTACATTAAAGCTATACTCTGCTTTGTTATATTATAGTGGTGTGAAGCTAGCCGTTTTGGAAGGCCAGATGTTTATTGGCTCATGTTTCTGGGTTCAGGAGTATTGGATAAACATAAGGCACCAGTGAAAGCCCTTTTAAAAATTCATTCCCAGCAGATGAAGGCTCTTGACCTTGGCCATGGATCCAAGATCATGTTTCTGTTGTACTGGGATGACTGAGGGAGCAGGTAAACCTATATTTCAATTTCTGTGAAGCTCACTCTAGGTTAGCATAGAGCAGTAGAGTCTCAACCAAGCCAAGTACAGCTTGGTAATTATTGCTGATAAACTCCATAGTACAGTATAATATGCTCTATTGCTCTTAATTTACATATCCACAGGTAATTAAAAAACAGTTATGACAGTTTCATATACTAAGCCAGGGTTAAATTTCACAAATCACTCGCTGGCTGCAATACAGCTATGGTATATCACAGCTCAAGTCAAGATGTACCACAGAACAAGAAACCATATTCAGTTTCTGCAACAAGACAAAAACAATTCCGTCATATTAACTAACAAAAAATTATTAGTTAAAATGTTTATTTAATTAATGAGTTAACTAATGGGTTCCATTTCTGTCAAACTGTAAAGAAGGTCTATTATCTTGTCATCCATGTTATTATGAACGGCAGCATAAGATTCAACATTCTTAGTCATTATGTTCACACAACGGAATTTTGTATGAGACTCTCAGCTTTAAAAAGGTACAAGCAATGCATTAAACTGCAAATAACACCAAGAGCAGAATACAAATCAATTATATACACAACTTTTAAATAGAAATATAAACTGTAAACACCTGTTAATAAAAACTGTGCACTGGTATGGATATTGAATGCACTATGAGATGAAATAAATTAATAGCAGCAGCAGCAGAGTGGATATAAACTAGAATGTAAATGAAAATAAAGTGAAATGGGTCTATTTCAGTTAAACGTTTATGAAATTTTTCGTTTTCAATTCATTTGAACAGATTCAGATAAAAAAGAGCACAATTGCAAAAATACATCAAGGACATATTTTACAAAGATTATTGAAAATACAGAGCCAAAATATAATTTCACTGGAAATGTCACCCCTGATTGTACACTTGCCAATAAGCAAGAAAAAGCACAACTTACCAAACCTTTAAAAAAAAAGAAAAAAAAAAAAAAGCTCATGACAAATGCAGACGAACTTCAGTCACAGTTTGAGCAGTTACCTAGGAACATCTCTTCAAAGCCCTTTCAGAGTTAGAGTATACACTACAAGGAAACAAATAAAAAGACAACTAAAACAAGATTATTATAGATTATTTTCACATATTTTAACCATGACAAAGGCAGGTTAGGTGAACTCTGCACACTTCAAGCAAAACTAAGCACAGTGTAGCTAAAAGTATCTTTTTATAGCTTATTCATTTCCAGTCTAGTACACATTACCTGGAACTGTGCTCTGTAAAGGTGTTTCAGTATATACTCCACAGAAAAATAAGAAAAACAAATAAAATGAGACTATGCTTAATTTTCCATTTTAAGGCGTAATGATGATGCGGCCTGCTCCAAGTAACAATGACAAACTTTAAGTGTTCATTTTGATTCAATCATTTTTCACTCAGGATAATGTTTTTTTAATTCTCTGATAGCAGACCAATCAGATCGTGCTGTTCCTGTGTAGTATATACTAATGCAAGATGTTTTCGGTCTTCTTGCCTGCTTAAACCAAATTTTATTGGTGCAACCTACGTACAGTTATACATATGAATTAGGGCCAGTAACAAAAAATACACCATAAATTCCTAGTCAGTCAACAGGCTGAACTTTTGGCTGAACTCTTCCTATAAACCAGCAAAATCACCCGAGCACAACAACATTCACGGACCAACAGTAATGAATTCACCTTTGAATCGATTTTGTAGCAGTTCTCTGGAGTGCACATCTTAATGAATTTGCCGTCAATTCCCTGGAAGACGTAAAGGATGTCCCGCACCAGGGCGGCCTCACTGACTTCAGCTGGGGGGGAAAGATTTAGAGTGGGGGAAAAAGAAACAGACACATTAATGTTTCAGTTTTGAAGACAAGTGGCAGCCATCTTGGTGAGACCTCAAGATCTTTAAGATGCTTGAAGATCTCAAAATGGAGCAGTTGGAATCCAACGCAGCTGGAAAACCCTCGAAAATTTACTGCTTTCGATCAGAACACCTAAAATGCACATAACTTCAGAAATAATTTCACTTATATTTGTAAGGAATTTGCGGGGGGTCTGGGCTCTGCGGAGATGATAAGATTGGACATCCCTGATCTATACACAGTGATGATTATCACATGCACCACATTACACACACCCAGAAATAACAGAAATCTTGTTATAGTTTATTTTTTGTAAATAATGTAAAAAAAAAAAAAAAAAAAGAACCAACGTAACTGAATTTGGAATGTTCCTCCTAGATATGTCCTATTCTTTTTTGTTATTGCACCAAAAAAAAAAAGAAAAAAAAAAAAGACAGCCATGATTACTGGCTTTTAGGCAGTTGAATAGCCAAGTGGGCAAAACAAAGGTCGGCTAAAATGCTAACACCATTAATCAGGCTATGGTAGCCTCCAGAGTCTGATATCTTCAGCATTGCTGTAGAAAGGTGATGCTCTTAAAAAATATGCATATGCAACCAACTTAATTTGAGGTGAAAGTGATGTCAGGCTGAACAGTGACGGTGCTTTGGGACTGGAGGTGGGCTGAAAGAAAAAAAAAAATACACTTCTAATTTTGTTCTTCAACCTTACCCAATCGCATGGTAGAGATCTTAATCTTAATCTTAATCTTGCCTAATCCCCCGTACAAATAATAATAACCCAAACTAAATTTTTAATCTGTCCCAAAATATAAAATAAATTACACATTATCAAAAAAACACTTGCATTAATACACCTTACATCACCAGGACCTGGATATGCACTTGCTTGCATTACATCTTACTACATGGTGAAGACTCACCAGTGGTGTCGCCATCCCGTCTCTGTCTGTGAGGGACCCTAGGAGCAGGACTGGAGGTGGGGCCAGGGGCAGGGCCTGTAGAGGGTCGGGAGTTCAGTGGTGCAGTCCCGGAGACTGGGAGTGCCCAACCAATGCGTGGGCCTCGTGCAGGATCGGCTAGAACTTGGGGGCTAACACACACACACACACACACACACACGATTAATGACCTAAATTAGAATATCTGTCACGATTTAAAAAAAAAAGCAGGTATTTACACAATGCTGCCTGTGCAAAAGTACACATTTGCATCAAATCTATTACACAGAGGGACGTCTGAGTAACTAATCAACCAACTGTCTGCTGAAAGCCTTATTTATTTAGCTACAATTTGGGCAGCAGCCAGTTGAAGGATCTGATGAAGAACACTACAGTTTGTATTATTTGATTGCAGCAAAACACCATCCTTACTTAGTTATTAGTATATTCAAGACGGGAATGGGGCAATGTCATTGGTTCACTATCTGGGGAATCATAGTTTTAGTAGATACTACACAGCAAAAAAAAAAAAAAAAGCAACTGAATTGAGATTTTCATGGTTTAATTCTGACATTTTTAAATGATGGATGCAGATGAGCTGCAAGTACATATGAGCTGTATAACATTATCTCTTTGACTCTCTTTAAGGGTTTAATTATATACTACACAGAAACAAAGAAAAGCAAACTAAAATTTCGATTTTTTACTCTTTACATATGTTAAAAATGACAAGGCAGGTAAGACAAGCTCTGTGCTTCAAGCCAAAATTTCTATGCAGTGTAGCTTTAAGGTTGGACAAACTGAGCAAATATAGCTTTCTCTCTCCCCACAGAGTTGGTGTAATAAAGAGAAATGTCCAGAACCTTGCCTTTACGGCCCAAACTCTTAGCACCAAGCAATAAATCTCTCTGTTTAACTTCAGTAACAAAAGAGACCAAACTGTAGTGTGTGTGGGTTACTGGGTCCGTTACAGCTACTGCATTTTTAAGAAAATCCTAATTAAAGTAAGACTCCTAAAAACACCTAAAAGCACTGCTTCATTTTTATTAGTGTTGCACTGCACATAAACACACTCCTGCACTCTCAATTACAGTACTACTGTTCCATTAGCAAAGCTTCTACTGGGAATGTGCTAATTTCCTTTTAATGGGCAATTTCCACCGATAAAGAATGACAACGAAGGATGATAGTGAAATTGCAAGTGCCGCAGAAATGCTTAAGCGACAACAAATGAATTTAGCATTCGACAGATTCAGCGATCGATTAAAATCCAGGCCTCGAGAACACGCAAGCATGCTTTAAATATCTTAAGTGCTCTCAGGTGATGGTGGAGACGTGAATAATTCAGGGCTCACGGTGCAATTACAAACAGAGCCACAAATAAGCTCGGGACAAGAGTCAAATAAGCAGAGATGGACAAAATATGGTCCAGAAAGGAGAAACGATTTTAAAGGACCGTATTTACAGCATTTTTTGAAATCGAAAGCTTAAAAACTAGATTGAAATGTACTGTGTTCAAAATGGCAAATGGTCAAATAACAACGTGAAACTTATTTGAAGACAGTTTCATGTCCTGTTTTCAAGAAACGAAGAGATCCGTAAATACCAGACTCACCCGGTAAGAAGGGATTGAGGGCTGGGACCAGGGCCGTTCAATGGGTACATGCCCAGGCTGCTAATGCCACTGGTGCCCATGCTGGAGGCATTGTGGGCAGCCAGCGCTGAGCGCTCTGGGTAGCTGAGAGACAGGCTCTGTGGCCGGGTATAGTAGAACGGTGTGGAGTGGGCATCACGTGGCAAAGCCTGGGCAAACACTGAACCATAACTGCCCACCTGTGCGAAGGAGAGAGCAACTCGTCTCATGATACTGCGCCGATAGCACCATATAAATGCAACATATTTCACTGACAAAATTATGCCTATAAGAATGACATATGGCATATAAAATGTGTCGTAGCCATTTATCTGAATTAACCCTTAAGGGCCCAGGTTATAATAGGCCGTTTTTGACTAATTTTAATTTTACCGTTACAAACTGTTTACCTTTCCTTGTTTGGTGTCACTTTTTTTCAGCACAACCTCACCTATGTGACCTTACAGTTACGTTTTTATTTTGACATACTGTATTAACACACTGAACCAAAAAAAACTAAAATCCAAGCCCAAAAAAGGTTGTTTTTTACTGTGAAAAACACAAACATGTTTAAGTTACAATTTTTATAACTTAAAATGCAAATATAAATTGTAAATGTAAAAAATGATGTACAAATTTAGCACTGACATTTCCAGGACGTGTTACTTCTCCTGTAGTCCACTTGAGGGCAGCGTTTACTTGCAGACTAGGTATTTTTTTTTCTTACATTACAATAAGTGCAGAAAGTTAAATTAAAATTATTAAATTATAAATCGTAACTCGTAATTTTGCTTTGCCTATCATCACCATTTAAAACTGGTATATAGTTTGAAGTCTGCGCTTTTGACACAATTTGAAACTGAGACTCAGCAAGATCATGTTTTCCTGCTATGTCATCTTAAATTGGCCATTTGATTGGGACACCCAGCATGTCCAGCGAATTCTAAGTGTTTTTTATCAATATGGTCAGTTATTAAAGCTGCAGTAAGCAACATTTTTGGGTAAAATAAAAACAATGCTTATAATTTTTTTTTTTTCAATATCAAACTGATCACTGATTAAAGCTGAAGTATGCGACTTTTCACTAGAGACCTTCAAATCCTTAAAACCTGTTAAATTTATATATATTACTAAACTGATGCATCTTTGTTTTCAATTTGTTCAAGATCATTTCTGTTTGTTCAGTCATAGGTAACGAGTCACAATTATGTATACCCGAGTGGACGGCTTCCTGGGATCTTCACAAAGGCTGAGGAGAAGATATAAGATGGACCATCTGTGCTTCAGCACCCCCTGATTACAACAAACAAACCAGAAATGGCATGAAATACATGAAGTACTGAATGGAAAATCTGCATTTTGAACTGGAGTGACTGGGAATGAAGCACTGACCTGAGTTTGGAGTTTTCTGTGGAGCTCGGAGAAAAGGGCTGCGTCCGCCTCTCGCCTCTGCTTTAACACTTAAAAGCATACACATTGGAGTTAAAAATGCCTGACAGACTGCAGGTATTACACACAGAACCACACTTTATTAACACACGTACAAATTTAAATGGTAAGATGTGGTTTGAAATACAAACACAATGCTCAGGGTGGATTCAAGTGATCTGCAGCTTTGTCTCAGGTTTTTACAGTCCTCACAACTCACATTCTTTTTTTATCTTCTCAGACACCAGGAACTCATCACGCTCGATGGTGGGGGCGTAATTACTCCCAATGACCCGTACAGCATACTGAAACTGATGCGCGACGTCAGCTGTTAAAAGAAGAAAGGTGAATTCGTGCCTTAGTACAGCGACCTCTGAGGAAATGCATACACAAAAAAAGACGAGAGGGGGACAAGTCGAAAGAAGACTCCATGTATCACGAGACTTGGACGGTGGTAATGTACTTTATATTGCAGCTCTTGGTCATCACCCTGCGTAAAGTGTTATACAGAGACTATATTTATCCAAAAGGTCTTGATGAGGATGGCTTGGCCTCATCAGAGGGGCAGGAGGGTCTTATTACCATCACATCAAGGGCACAAAATTCTTTTTTTAATTGATTTCTTTATTGCTTTGAGTTGTTGTTGTTTTTTTAATTTGTAGTTTACAATCCTGTGAAAGGCTTTAGTTGAGGAGTATTGCTATGTAATAGATTTTACTCTTACTCATGTAAAAACAAAACAAATAAATGCACCACACAACACCTTCCCACTGAGTTTTGACTAATGGTATACTTAGACCGTGTCCTAGTGAACGAGTATAAGAATGTATTCACCGACTCCCACACCACAAGATTTTTCTGGGTTTCTCCCGTGCAGCAGCGATTCCAATCTGCTTACTTTAATCATTATTCCAAATTAAAAACCTCAATAAAAGTTACATCAGTGCTTCATTAAACTATGAACAACTCAGTTCATTTAGTTTCAACATTCTTTCAACATTCTTCAATTAAAACTCACTGACTATGTACTTCAGTTTCCTCTGTGAGTGTGAATAGTTGTGTCAGTGTTGACCCTGAGATGGCCTTGCGAGCCTTCCAGCCTTCCGGTGACCCTAATTAGGATTACGTGTCTTAGAAAATAAATGAACAAACTATGTACCTTATACATATTGGTACATAAAAAGTTGTATTCTTGTATTCTTAAATATGTTTAAATGCATTTGTTTAATTTTTAGTTTTAAAACTTTATATTACGTTATATACACACAAATATTACATATATATATATATATATATATATATATATATATACACACACACACGCATACACTCACGCACCCATATACTGTATACATATATATTTACCTCCATACTGATCCCACCTATACTTTTCCCAGGACTCATTTTTTGCCTTATTTTAGATTTATTCAATTAAAGCTATATTTTGAAAAAACATTACAAGTAAACTCTCTCCAAAGCTATACTTCACAATTATTTACCAAAGGTGAAGTAGAGATCATTGAGCAGTCCCTGAGATGGAACTCTGAGGGCATAGTCACCCATACCCACTGGTCTTGAGGTGAACAAAGCTTATAGTATATACTACACAAAAACATATATAAAAAAGCAAACTAAAAGGAGACTGGTTGATTTTTTAACATAGTTTATTTTTACTTTTTTAAAATAGCAGTGGTCACACGTGCTCCATTCTGCCATCTTTTCGAAGAGTACTTTTTAAAGAAGATTTCTTTGTATTTTGGATGATGACATTGTGTTCAAGTTTGAATTTGAGGTGGAGAAACATTGCCATTCCTCTTTAATCCTACAGGTGGCGCACTCTAAACTATTCACCCATTGACAGCCAGCAGAGCATCCTATGCGGTAGGAGCGAATTACTTGCCAACTACAATAATCAAATGTATTATTTGGAAACAATTGTAATATCAAGTAAGGATGTTTACATAATTGAGTCACAATGCAAAATCAAATAGGCACCTAGGTATCAATAAAGTTTGTATCAGGTGGTGCCTGGAGATTCCCATCTAATGTCCATTATCCCAAGAAAGCAAACCAGTCAGATTACACTGCTCTTGTGTAGTGTATACTAAACACCCTTATCCTGATCTCATTTTATTATTCAGTGTTGCTCGTCCATGATGATGATGGGTGGCACACAGCTCTAATACCTTCCCCATAAAAAACTATTATGCTAAACATTAGTTAAGATAAACTGCATTTAAACAGAAACTTTCTGTGATTTGTTTTGTGCAACAGCTATTAGAGAGGGAATCTCATAATCAAGTAATTACGTGCAGAGTGAAATAAGATGCTTGACAACCTGATCAAACTGAAATCTTTCATCATTCGCTTAAGGATGACTCATATCAGGGAATTTGGAATATAGTGGGCTGTGCTCGGAAAGAAACCTTAATAAGGACAGTATAACACTGAAAAAAGCCTGCATGCAGAATCTACAGGTAAAAAAACATTATAAAGACACTGGGAGCTTGTTTATAGAAGACATGATCAATATAAACATTAAAATATGTCTTATACATTTATAATTCATTTTATCCTTGCACATGGACCTGTAATTATTAATGCAACTGATTATTAGATAAAGTCCAAATCCACTCAACGTCCATGCACTGAGAGGAAATAAAATAAACTGTATATATTATAAATAACAAATAATTGGTGCAGAAAGGGTTAAGCTACGGAAACATACAGAGCATCAGCTAGCACTGCTACACAAAACAAGACACTAAACATTACTACTGCAACTGGTAGTCACAACTACTATGATTATTGAAGAATATCGTGTAATATGAGGTTAAAAACCAGTTAACGCTAACATTAGCTCATCTGCTCAGCACTGAATGAAGCCATCAGGCTAGTTAGCTTTAGCCGGTTGACGTTTCAGCCTCTCGCTGATTTTGCGGTGTTACCTTCACTCTTCTCCGTGATCCTGCAGCAAAGGCTCTGCAAAAGCACGTTGGGCGATTTCTGATCCAAACCCGCCATTGTGCAGATACTATTCTCCTGTTGCAGTTGAAGAAATAAGCAGTCTTGTGTCTGTCACTATGCACTCCTCCATCGGCTCGCCATTTTAACGGAACCCGCCGAACGCGCGCATAGATGGAAATGTAGCGGAAAAACACCTCGGGTACGGAATGAAAATAGGTCCGACTGGCAAACGCGGCTATACAAAGGGTTCCTATTTCATTCCTGACCTGCCTATTGAATGCACTAGATCAACCCACCCCCCTTTGGAGATCACCCATCACTCATTCCACAAACATTCACTCACACCTAGGGGCAATTTGGAACAGCCACTTAGCCTAACGTGCATGTCTTCGGACTGTGGGAGGAAACTGGAGTACCCAGCGGAAACCCACACAAGCACGGGAATAACATGCAAACTCCACACAGAAACTCTCAAGCCAGGGAATCGAACCCAGGACCTTCTTGCTGTGAGGTGGACATGCTACTTTCTACACCATAATGCCACCCCTTTTTCAGAGAATAAATAGGGTAAATAAAGTCCAGTTTTTTAGTCATGTGATGTAATGACATACTTAATGAGAGCATCATCAAATTGTCTATTTCCAAACCTAAGAGCACCATTGTTGTGGCCTCACTATTCAGTCTCACTCGCTCATTTGTTTTCCAAACCGCTTAATCCTAATAGGGTCGCGGAGAGGCTGGAGACTATCTCAGCTGTCACTGAGGGAAGGCTGGGTACACCATGAACAGCTCACAAGACCATCACAGGGCCAACAACCATTCACACTCACACCTAGGGGCAATTTGGAACAGTCACTTAGCCTAACAGGCATTTCTTTGGGCAGTGGGAGAAAACTGGAGTACCCAGAGGAAACCCTCGCAAGCACAGCAAGAACATGTATACTCCACAAAGAAACACCCAAGCCCAGGACTCGAACCCAAGACATTCTTGTCGTGAGGCGAATGTGCTAGTTTTATCTAACATGATCATTCTCAGTTGCATCTTGATTTAAAGATGAGTCCTCCAAGAACATTTGAACCTAATACCTCCAGTCTGCAACTACAAAAATATTTGTCATGATCAAATGAGCTCAATAACCCTGTCATAATTGTGCTCTCCCCAGACACTCACCTTACCAGGCTAAGTCCGGGTTGCCAGGTCTTGTTAACAAAATCATGCAACTTAACACCAGGATATTCACTGCTGAAAGTACTTTATTTAATCATAAATTTACATCATGTGATATTTGTGTTAACATGCATCCTGGGTAATCCGAGCCATGCAACATTTGTAGTGTGAATGCAAAAACACCTCTGTGCATCCCAGAAAGCAGACGGTATCAATACTGCAGACAGAAAATACATATTCATTGCAAAATTGTTTGGAAATCACACTGACTGACTTCCTCACCTTCAGGCTTGTGGATAAGGGTGATGCTATCAGAAAAAAACATACAGGTCCATGAAATTTTGGGGACATTTCTGCCTGACAAGAAATCCACTCATACAGTTTCCACCCTTGCCTTTGGGAAAAAGGATTTCTGAGATCATTTTCCCAAACATTTTCCACAATATTTTTAACAAAGGACTGATGGAGTCTTAGTGCTTTTGAAGCAGACTTTATTTATGATGAGATATTCATTCATTCATTCATTCATTAGCCAAATTGCTTAATCCCACTAGGGTCACAGGGAGGCTGGAGCCTATCTTAGCCGGCTCTGGAGGAAGGCAGGTTACACCCTAAACAGCTCGCCAGAGCATCATAGGGCCAGCACACACACTCACATTCACACTCACACCTAGGGGCAATCTGGAACAACCAGTCAGCCTAAGGTGCATGTCTTTGGACTGTGTGAGGAAACCAGTGTACCTGGGGGAAACACACAAGCACGGGGGGACGTACAGACTTGCTGAGCCCCGGTGCTCAAACACAGGACCTTCTTGCTGTACTAACCATTATCCCACCGTACTGCGCTGATGAAATATTGTGTGTGTACAATTTGTATGGGTTGTATTGAGTACTGTTTATAATTCAAAAACTATCCTATTTGAATTGGAATAAAGGGGCTTACATGATGATTTAGTGATTAACATGTCCGCCTCAAAGCAAGGTCCTGGGTTTGAGTCCCCGGAATGGTTTAGACTTGTCTGTGTGGAGGTTGCATGTTTTCCCTGCGCTTGTGTGGGTTTCCTCTGGGCACTCTCATTTCATCTCACAGTCTAAAGACATGCACGTTAGGCTAAGTGGCTGTTCCAAGTGTGAATGGTTGTGTGTGTGTTTCCCGGTGATGGCCAGGTGAGTAGTTCAGGGTGTACCCCATCTTCACCCAGTGTTGGCAGAGATAGGCACAAGTGACCATAATAGGATTCAGCAAATAAATGAATGAATACTTTCAAAGTGCTTAAGCGTGTAAAAATACAAAAAAAAACCCAAAACAAAACAAAAAATAAATAAATAAACCCATAGCATGCAATGTAAACCCAAAAACTAGGGATTTGTGTCAACCTGGCAACACAGGAGAGGCCCTTGATCAGGCTGAGTGGTGTTTAAAATTAATGTGGGCGGGTGGGTGTGACAGGCAGTGCGCATGCGCGACAAGGTCCGTGACGTATTTGCGAAAGAAGAGAGGAGAGTACAGCAGGAGCGGCAGGGCAGATACACGCTCACACATACACACTCTGTACAGAGGACAGAGAGACAGACAGACCAGACAGGACAGGACAAGACAGGGCAGGACAGGACAGGACAAGAACACAGCCGGTTCGGGGCAACAGTTTGAAAAATAAAAAAATAAATGTAGAAGCAGGGCTGAATGTGTATAGAATAAAAAAGAAGAAAAAAAAACGCAGATCCGAAAAGTATGCAAAGGCGCTCGTGCCCAGCCTAAGGAAGGGCAAGTGCAGAGAAATAAAATCTTCAGCCTTCAAGATCGGCTCTCGTTTTCGATTCTCGGGAGGAAGAAGAAGGACAGAAGAGAAGCAGGACAGTCATGGATCAGAGAAGGGGGAGAAAAATCAGCTAGCGTCTTCAGATCCTGTACAGAAGAGAGGAGAGGATCCAGAGCACCTGAGAACAGATTATGGATTTCAGTACCATACGGAACCTCATCACCCGATGGGTGAGTAGCATACACACACACACACACGCACACACTCACGCACACACCGATCCTGCCAACTTGTTGGTCTTCATTACTGTGTAGAATAAAAGCTGCAGGATGGAAGAGATCTCAGGCCATCAGCCATGATGTGTCTATAATAATCCCACATGTTATATATATATATAATTTTTGGATTGGAAGGTTGCATTTAGAAAAAAAAAAAAAGTAAGAAAGAAAAAATGTCAGTAAACATTATTAATCAAGCAGAAGATGGAGATCTTTATTCAGACCAGGCAGGAGTAAAAAAAAAAAACAGCATGCTTTTCTATCAGCCATGTTCTTTGCAGCAACCCAAACCTCTCCTAACCTACAGTACAAGCTCCAACAGGTCTGTGAATACACACCTGTTTCACCAGGAAGGTTACAGGTGGGTCGTCTGGCTTAACACTCTCACAACTGCTCAATAGCACTTCCTGTTAAATAGGAAGTGAGAATGATAACAATAGACTTTCTCCATTTGTCTTTCTTTTCTTTCTCTCTCTCTCTTTTTTTTTTTTTTAAAGATCAGAGCTGTTTTTAGTTTATCAGCTGATACGTGACACCTGATCCTGAAATTCTCACAGTGCCCAGTTATGGGAAACAGAAAAAGCCTGATGAGTAAAGTGTGCTAATGTTATTTGTGAGTTGTGTCTGTTAAAAGAATGTCTGTAAAAATGGGTTAGTAGAGTAGATGTGACCAGGATAAGCAGGTTTGATTGGATACACAATGAGAGATTGACTTGTGTGTCTTGTATAAATCTTAAGAACTGAAAAAAAAACAAGACCAAAACCAGAACTATCTACTTAATTTAATAAACAATCAGCATTTTTTAAATTATTTGCATTACAGTCGTTTATGTTGTTGCATTAATTATCAGCATGGATAGATGGATGGATGGATGGATAGATGGATAGATAGATAGATAGATAGATGGATGGATAGATGCATAGAAAGATAGAAAGATAGATGGATAGATAGACTGGTATAAATATACACACCTTTCTAAGATTCCTCCCGTAATTGACTTTTTTCATTTTGACCCCACGTTAGGTTCCTGTATGGCACTAACCCAGTGTTCTCTATAACTCTATTTAGGCCCTGTGTGTAAACTAATTAACATCCGAGAATCTAGTCATGTACCAATCTGTGCCCGTATTCCCTTCACCCTTTTTCAGCCTTGTATTCAGGATATTGTTCGTCTCCCTTGACGCTAACTTATTGTTGTAGGCTACAGTGTGAGTGGAACAGAATGCAAAGCTCCTGAATAACTGAATAGGGTGCGGCTCTAGACAAGCAATTTGTTAATGTTATTACCGTTAAATGCTAGTAGAATAAATAGTGTGCTACTGAAAGTGCGTCCATGGTTTTATTGTACTGGTGCGCAGTGGTTTAATTTCAATCAGATTGTGTGGTGTGTGTCATTCAGGAACTGGCTATGACTTTTTTCCTTTCTTCCTCCCTCTATTGTTTACTATTATTTCTATCTGTGCTTATTTATGTCTGCTTGTCTCTCTGTAAAGTCTTACAGTAAGTTCTATTTTAAAAACTAAGAACTTTTATTTATAACATTGTAATAATATATATTTTTTATTGTATTCAAAGT
>JBCNYG010000009.1:10263608-10275482 GCA_039654305.1 Porochilus rendahli | reverse complement strand
AAAAAATCACTCATTAGTTTTTTGAGGGACAAAACCTTCAAAATTTCAAGAAGAATGTAAATGCCTTTTTGATGTATTTTTTGCTACTATATATTATGTGTAGTGTCATAATACAGCAATAAAAAGATATATTTTGTTACTTGATGAGTAAGCTGTAACATTAAGGACTCGTATGTGATCTTAGATCAGCAGGACGGACGAAGGCGTAGTTTATTTCCACTGGCACTGCAAGTCACCCCATCACATGAGTCCAGGTGTCACGTGAAACAACACTTTTTCTCAAACCATTTATCAGCAATATTGTCAAGCAGGGTTACACAAAATGCTACCTGTCAAAGAGACATTGTATTATTTAACAAAGACGATAATATCCAGAATTGTCTTTCACGTAGTTTGCCTTGAAAATTTAGTATTTGCACAACGTGAATGGAAAGTCCATTTATTGCTTCCTAATGTGTGTGTATACACACATTTTATATATATATATATATATATATATATATATATAAAACTAAATAAGTTGGGTCCAAAAAATAACATAACTTCTATCTGTTCCTTCCTTTTCTTGTCCTCCCTTCTTTCCTCCTTTTTTCTTTTCAAATGTATACAAAAAGTACATTAGGAGAAATGAATGGATGGGAAATGTGTAAATGCATCACTCAGACACTCGGTGCTACATGTTCCTGTTCATGAAGGTGGTCTTTACTGATTCACACCATCCCACGCATTTATATCAGTGTTTAGACCAGTTTAAAACACATCACGTGTTCTTAAATTACATCACCTGTCATTTTAAAGCATGAATGTGTGTTTGGTGATGTCCCTAATACTCTCTACATGAATCTCATCTCTACATAATCTCTACATGAAGCCATGTGGTGATGAATTCACCTACTTTTTTTTTGTTGTGTTTTCTTTTTAATCCAGATGCATGTGATGCATTAAGCAAATCAGCTGAAGCTCTGTAGACTTCAAAGCCTGTGTTTGATCTCTGCGAGCGAGGACAGCTCAGAGAGCGGTTTGAGTTGGACCTGTTCATTAGATAAATGAGTTTATACACTTTGAACAAAAAGGCGATGCTTTATCAAAGCACTGCCGTGGACTTGACAGGTTCCTGTTTAACAAATTCCTGCTGGAAGTATAAGCTACCTCTATGAGCCTGAGGTAACCGACATCAGGAAGTGGACGTGGTGTGTGTGTGGTGACAGCTTCCCTTATAGTCAGGATACGGTTTAAAAGAATGTGTCATAGAAGATGGCTGCTGGATTCTTTTCTCGCACTTTTCACTGTCTTGGCTCTTCCTGACTGTCAGAGGAAGGAGAGAGGGGGTGGGGGGTGGGGTGTCGGTGGGGTGGATTTTTTCAAAAGGCATGTACAACAGTGCATTGGTGAGATTCCGAAAGCAAAAGGATTCAACTTCCTTACAGTGTTATCACATTGCAGAGATGCCGTTTTTTTCTCCTTACATTCCTCTAAAGGAAAAACACAGCAACTGGTGGATTCTTTGTGCACTCATATTAAACCTTAAGTTTTAAACATCGGAACGAGTTGTCCTTGGAAATAGATTATTATATAGAGACTTTTGGGGTCCCAAGTTGCATTTTATGTTCAATTGATTTTAAAGGGAAGCTGTAACTCGTATTGAAGTATTTGTGCTTTTGCTGCTAGTCTGTTGTTTGAGGCTGAATTTTATTTTATCCAGTGAGAAGTTCAAGGCTGTCTGCTTCGGAGATGTCTCTCACATTCGCAATGTAGTTGCAATGGATTTTTTGCAGAAGAACATGCCGCTGCATCTCCGTCTTTAGAAAGATGCATTCCTTTTGGTGCTACTGTTATTGGACACTGGAATTGCATTATGGGTAGTTTAAGAAAATTGTTACCGAAGAAAAAAAAATGTGTTTATGTTTATGTTTATGAAAAACAAAACATACATTTTTACAAATTTCTTTAGAAAATAAATCAAAGGCCAGCTATGTTTCTTATTGTCTGTGGTGAGAGGCATGTAGAAGAACCATTGCTGTCGTTCGTAAACAGTCCACGCTGTGATGGCCTGGCGAGTTGTCCAGGGTGTAAATCTTGGATATTTGGGGAATATATTGTTAATTATAAGTCTAGGGAGCCATGGCCTAGTGATGTGGGCTTGGGAGCAAAAAGTCACTGGTTCGAATGTGTAGCAACAGGGGAGGACATCTCGCTCCCCTTCTTCCACCTTCACGGCTCTTGAGGAAGACACCTTACCCCTAATTGCTCTCCGGGTCTGGCAATGTGGTTGCCCACTGCTCTGAGTGTGTGTACTCTCACTGTTTACTTGTGTAGTGTGTGCTCACCTTGGATGGGTTAAATGCAGAACCAAATTTCATTAACTAGATTAATACAGAAAAAAAACTTAAGGGTTATAGTATATACTACATAGGAACACGAGTAAAGAGGTAAGTGAAGTGAATTTTTATGTTTTTAATTGATTTAAACATTATCCTGAGATTGTGAGGCGGATAATAAGCAATTATCTCGAGATAGCAGACCAATCAGATTGTGCTATAACATGTTATAGCATGTTAATTATTCTCTTTGTTTATTTATTTACATTATTGTTATAGTATTATTTATCTGTTGTTTTTATAGGTATTTAATTGTTTTATTGTTTACCTCTGTACAGCACTTTGTATCAACTGGTGTTGTTTTTTAAAGTGCAATAAAAATAAATATGGATTGTATTCTCGATTAAACGCATAGCTAATTTCAGACCCGCACGCTTATGCCTGAACTTTACAGAAATGAATTTGTGACAGGGTGAAAGCATGAAGATCTGAATGCCAGAAAGAGTTCTGAGGCTGCGACGATCTGAATGAAATGATCTGGAGAATCTTCCATGAGAACAGAAGCTGTGATATTAACAGGAAAAAGACGGATGACTTGATGACTATTTATTTTATGAAGCACTCTTCTTGAGGCATTTTGAGACAGCTGATTTAACAAAAAGAAGTAATGCCTGGATTCAGTGAAGGAGAAAACCTGGAGAAGTGCGTGGAAGCTCATTGTTTCAGAAATAAGGGAGCTGTTGGGAGATTTGTGACGAGGATGAAATGATTCGGATGTAAAGTATAATCAGTACAGGGTGTGGTCATTTATGGGCAAATCATCAGGAGAGTCCATGCAGAAAATCTAAGCTCTGTCTCTCTATCTTTGTCTCTCTCTTTCATTCTTTCTCTACCTTTCTTTCTGACTCTGTCTCTCTCTTTCTGTCTTTCTACCTTTCTTTATGTCTCTCTGTTTCACTCTCTGTTTCTACTTTCATTCTGTCTGTCTCTATCTACTCTGTCTCTCTTTCTGGCTCTCTCTCTCTTGCTTTCTGACCCTCTGTCTCTAATCTCTCTCTCTTTCTCTTTCTGACACACTCTCTCTTTTTTTACTCTCTCTGGTTTCTCTTCTCTCTGTCTCTCTCTATCTCTGACTCTCTGTCTCTGTAGTCTCTGTCTGTCTGTGTCCATTTTACTCTCTCTATAACTCTCTGTCACCCTTTCCGACTCTCTCTCTCATTCTCTTGTTATCTGACTCTCTGTCTCCATTTTCTCTGTCTGTCTGTCTCTCTGTCTGTCTCGCTCTCCCACTCTCTGACACTCTCTCTCTTACCTAGTCTCTGTCTCTATTTCTGTCTCTCTCTCGTTCTCTGACTCTGTCTTTTTTCTTTTTTCACTGTCTGTCTGTGTCCCTCTCTCTCTCTCTCTCTCTCTCTCTCTCTCCGAACACAGCTTTCCCTGTGCAATGAGCCATGAGAAATCGTTTCAGCGCCAGCCAAACTTCCAAAATCCCACACTATGGAAAGAAGCCAGAAACTGGAAGAAAGAGAAGAAAGCAGGGGAGATAAGGAGAGATGATGAGAGAGAAAAAGAGAGAGAGAGAATCACTAAGCTCTGTTCATTAGCCTTTTCTCACTGTTCACCCCGATACATACACCTCCACAATCTTTTCAGAGACAATGTCAGCTCTGGAAGATAGTGAGAGCTGAAGTAGATGTGTGTCTGTATCTGTGTGTGTCTGTGTGTGAAAAAGCTTTTTATTTATTTTTCTGCATTTGTGTGCATTGGCATTTGTGTGTTTCATGTTTTTTCCTGGTTTATTCATGTTTTCTCTGTGCTCCTAAACTACTGGGTTCCAGTTATGTCAGCGCTACAGGACTAGTCTTGTGAAGGACCTTGAACCACTCTGTGCGATGCGGGTCTGCCATATCTATGGTGCAGTGTGCCTGCTACTCTTGTAGATGATGGAGAGTTTGTAAGATCATTTCGAGTGGTATCAGGACACCTCAGTGCTTTGGCTTCAGTGCATTTTTTACTCCAAATTCATGCCATTATCCTAATTCCCTAAAATGCTTTTTTTTCTGGATCAGTGGATTCATCTCAAAATGTTGACTTATTTTTATTTCCTTCACAAGGTTGAGTAATGTCATAATTTGGACAATCATCATCATCTTCATCCGCTTAATCCGGGGTCAGGTTACAGGGACAGCAGCCTAAGCAGTGAGTCTAGACATCCCTCCCCCCCAGCCACTTTTTCCAGCTCTTCTGTGGGAACACCAAGGCGTTCCCAGACCAGCTGGGAGACATAGTCCCTCCAACGTGTTCTGGGTCTACCCCGGGGTCTCATCATGCCCAAAACACCACACCAGGGAGGCATTCGGGAGGCGTTCTAATCAGATGCCCGAGCCATCTCAACTGGCTCCTCTCATCAAAAAGGAGCAGCAGTTCTACTCCGAGCTCCTCCCAAATGACCATCCCTCTGTCTCTAAGGAAGAGTCCCGCCACCCTGCAGAAGAAGCTTAGTTCAGCCGCTTGTATCTGCAATCATATACTTAAAGATATCATTTTATGAAATGATACTACATTTTATTCATGCATTCATTCTTTTTCTAAGCCACTTAATCTTAATTAAGGTTTCATGGAGGCTGGCACCCATCTCAGCCGACTCTGGGCGAGGGTGGGGTACACCTTGAACAGCTCACCAGGCCATCGCAGGCCAATACACGTACAACCATTCACACACTCTCACATATAGGGGTGATTTGGAACAGCCAGTTAGCCTACTGTGCATGTTTTTGGACTGTTGGGGAGGAAACTGAAGTACCCAGAGGAAACCTACACAAGTACGGGAAGTAAATGCAAACTCCACACCGAAACGCCTGAGCCCTGTAATCGGACCCAGGACCTTCTTGCTGTGAGGTAGACGTGCTAACCACTACGCCACTGTGCTGTCCATTATGACATGTTTGATATCCTAAAATGTATAAATTTAAATATTGAAATATAATAAGTAAATAGTTTGAGATAACCCCTCAGAATCTCTCAAAATGTTGTCACTCTGATTCTTCTCATGATGATTCTGACTGACAAAAAAAACCCACAAGTAATGATTTTGCCAGAAATAAAGAAAAAATGATGTAAAATGAATTATTTTTTACTTGCCAGAAATGGGCTTCAATATGTAACCTGATCCACAAGTAGTATGTTTTTGTATTGCTAGTTTATGATTGGTTAATTAATGTAATTTAGGGTCAATTATTCACTATTTGGGTAGGCATGGTGGCGTAGTGGTTAGCACATGCACCTCACAGCAAGACGGCCCTGGGTTTGAGTCCCAGGCTCAGGCGTTTCTCTGTGGAGTTTGGATTTTTTGTGCTTGTGTGGGTTTCCTTCAAGTACTCTGGTCTTCTCCCACAGTCCAAAATCATGCACAGGCTAACTGGCTGTTCCAACTTGGCAATTTGGATAGTTAATACTTCTTAAATTAGTCGATGTGAGTGTGAATGGTTGCGTGTGTGTTGGTCCTGCGATGATCTGGTGAAATGTTCAGGGTGTACCCCATCTTTACCCAGTTTCGGTTGGGATAGACCACACCTTCCCACCACTTTAGAAGGACTAAACGTTTTGGCAAATGAGCAAGTGAGTCGTACACCTTACTTCCCTTAAAATGAATTCTTGTGGTAGCAAATTAACGGACGAATACTACACTGTTCTGTTTTTAGGAAGCCTGAACAATGTAGCAGCAGGCACTATAAGCATAGTTGGGCTTTAGGATTTAGAACTATTTATTTAGGGATTTTTTTATTCAAGATATTTCAAGACTTTGCGTCTCAGCCTCAAGTTAAGCCGAATTTTCAGCATATCACATCGCATTAAGCTACAAAACCCATGTTGCTATTCAAGAGATGAAAAGTGAAGTTAAATAACTAATAAATTAAATGTAGACTAAAATATCTCTCAATGCAGCAACAACAAAAAAATAAAAAAAAGGAGGGGAAGTTGATTTCGATTGGTGAAGAGAACGTGTACGTTTATAGGCCTGCTGGCTTTCATTAGATGATCAAACAGTGCTTGTGGGGGAGAGGGTGAAATGCAGGGACATGGAAATGCTTTCACAGTCAAGTAGAAATCAAGGCTGGAGATCAGTAGTGTAAAATGCTTTCTCGACAGCCTGCACACCGAGAATGAACACTGCTACTTAAATTGAACATTCTTCCAGCTGTGAGGTAAAAAGAAAGAAAGAAAGAAAAACTTACAGAGCAAATAACCAAACTAAATAATAACAATCCAGTGCAGACCCACTGTTAAATTATCCTTCAGCTTTTCTATTAATAGCACTATGATTATTTTTGATATACCCCTTACAAATCTTTTTAGGCCTCCATCCAATAGTCCCATCAGTTTCATTAATCCCTCCAATAAGATTCAGGATCTTGAATGCTTACATTATTGATCTGTTGAGTTTTGTAAACACTGTGTACTAGCTAGAGTGATGTTCAAGTAAATAAATCACTAGAGAATATTTTCCTAATGTGCATGGACATGTAAACAAAATGCCTCCTTGCATTAACATTGAAAAAGTGCACAAGCCCATGCACGGTGATCTAGCTGTGCACTACGGATGCCTTCTCCATGGTGACTCAGGTCGATGGTAAAATCAACAATCTGAACTGTTTTTTTTATTTATTTGTATTTTTCCTTTTCTTTTCTGTTTTTTGTCAAAATGTCACTCACTCTCTCTCCCCTTGTCATTTTGTGGTCCGTTTGGCCTGCTCGCGGTCGCCCGGGGGCACTGAATAAAGCTCAGACGAAGGAGGAGGCCGCAGCAGAACTGCAGGGCGCCATTGTTGCTCTGCTCCCACTGCAAGCTAAGCGGAAGACTGCAGGACTGCAGGGGACAAATAAAATTGTAGAAACACACCAGAGTCTCCGTGGCCATGGACTAAAAGAAGACTTTTTTAGGAAGCCTGGCAGGAACAAATTACATATCTTACATATTACCCAAATATATGTATTTTATTTATAGTAATTATTTATTTTATTTTATATGTAATTTATGGGTTTTTTTTATTACTTCACAGATATACAGTAGGTGAATGCAAAAATGAACATTTATACATGCTAGCCCAAAGTACTAACCATTCATACTCACACTCACACCTAGGGGCGATTTGGAACAGACAATTAAACATGTGCATGTTGTTGGACTATGGGAGGAAACCGGAGTACCCAGAGGAAACCCAAGCAAGCACAGGGAGAACATTGCTGTTCCCCACACAGAAACGACGTCCACCTCCGTATAGGTACAATTTTTTAAATTGCTTTATCTCTTCTATGTCTTCATCTTCACTTTATTTTTACTACATTTAATTTTACTACATCCGTCACTACACCTCGAAGTGCCCCAACCTGCCCTCTTTGCAATACCTTCATCTTCAACACCCTGATATTTCTTGTTTAAAAAGCAAAAACCTGGAGCACTTTATTTTACTATTCAACCAATTCATTTGGAGAGAAAAATTTTTTATTTTATTTTATCATATCAGTACTGTTACCGCGGGCTTCCTCATTAGGGATGGGTAGGGGGTTGGAGAAAGATTTTAAGATTCCTCCCTAAATTAATTTTACTATGTAAAGCTGCTTTGTGACAATGTCAATTGTAAAAAGCACTATACAAATAAAACCGAATTGAATTGAATTGAATTGAATTGAGTACATCCAGTATGCTGTATACTCGCATCAGCCATAACATTAGCACCACTGGATTGGTCTGCAGCCCCATACACAGCAAGCTAAAATTCACGTTGTGTCCTGACCTCTTTCTATCATAGCCAGCATTAACAGTTTTAGCAGTTTGTGCTACAGTAGCTTTTCTGTGTTAGAGACCACACATACTAGCCTGCATCACGAAAACAGCAGGTCTCCTGGGGTGTTCCTGGTATGCAGTAGTAAGTAGCTACCAAATGTAATCCAAGAAAGGACAGCCAGTGAACTGGCAAGTGTAATGGCTGTCCAAGGCTCACTGATGTTTGTAGGAGCGAAGGCTATTACGTCGGTCTGATCCTACAGCTACTGTAGCACAAACTGCCGAAACTGTTAATGTTGACTATGTTAGAAAGGAGTCAGAAAACACAGTGTACTACATCATGCAGTGAACAGGCCTGCCTAATCCCAGACCAGTCAGGTGGTTTTAATGTTGTGGCTGATCAGTGTATAATCCCAGTATGTATGTAAGGCACCTTTTCAAAATCATACTCGTGTAAAAGACCTTCAAAGTCTCACTCACACCTCACACTTTCACTTTCTGAGAAACCACACGCTTATAAAAAAAACTCTTGAAGGACATTACAATGGATTGCAAAGTCTTCTTAGAGTTGTTAGTTTGCTGACATGGTTCTGACTTGAGTTGTAGGTTCTGTGTGGAACGTTTGAATATTATTAAACCCAAAGAAGAATCCTAGAGAAATGTCAGGATTCGAGAATCAGTATGGGCATAAAATGTTCATGGTTCATTTTCTGAACCACTTAATCCTAATTAGGGTCACGGGGAGGCTGGTGCCGATCTCAGCCGTCTCTGGGCGAACAAAAACACTGAGCCTGGGATTGAGCTCAGGACCTTCTTGCTGTAAGGAGGACATGCTGACTAGTACGGCACTGTGCGTCTTTGTTGTTTAACCTCAACTGAAATAACATCATTTCACCTCATGGACATTAGGAGTTCAGCACAAAGTTGTATCTACTCTAGTTCAGTGCCCTATTGCCCCCCAAGTAGTGGCAGGTTGATCGGATGATTATTTCTTTGAGAGAATAAAGTGACTGCTAACTGAGCCACGGCGATTACCTACAGGTAATCAAGGCTGGGACTGGACAAAGCGTGCAGCCTGGAGTTCCATCGCCTCCACTCAGATTCTGTTACCTGTTGTCTATTCACATGGCATAATAGGGCAGTAACCGGAACCAGCCACTAACCAGCCAAATTTGGCTGTCTGTCAAGTTCATTGTTTTCCTCTGGGCTGAAACAAAACACCATTGGAGATGTGGGTATCAAAGGGCTCGAGGACTTTAGCCATGACCCTAGAGTGGTGGCAAACCGTGACCTGTACAGCCTCTCTACAATTTCAGTGACTTTACCGATGGTTGCAGTAATGACTAGTTCAGAACAATTGAGTTGTAGTTTACTTTTCAAACAAGTACAGAAGCTCCTTTAAGCTTTGATAGCCCTGAAGACCTTTAAGGAAAGAAGCATAAACCCAAGAGATGCCTATTTATAGGTGGAAATAATAATAACAAATCACACCGCCTACTTGCCTTTTGAGAGTGAAAAAAAGAAAAGACATAAAAAGCGAGAACATGTGAAACACAGGGAAGGGGGTGAAGAACGTGTTATAAATAGAGAGAGAGAGCGTGTGTGTGTGGTGGATCAGGTAAGTAAATGTGGAGCCACAGTGACAGTTTGTTCACAGTTGGAGATGATGGAGACAAAGCTCCCTTCCCCAGAGATAATTACAGTTTAGATCTGCTTTCCCCTTCAGCTCCGGTCATGTTTATACAACCTGTTACAACCTCTCTCTTCTTTTCCACTCTTCGCCTCTCACAGTTTTACATCACAGCGGACTATTAGAAGAAAAACAGCAGTACTTCCTAATAATCCTGTCTGAAGTATTGAAGCAATAAAAAATAGCAAGCCTCATACTTCACATTGACTTTAACTGCTGCTTCGTTGGCGGTATGCTTGCTCAGTTGTAGCACTGTCGCCTCACATTAATGTTCTTCCTGTACTTGTGTGGGTTTCCTCCAGGTACTCTAGTTTGCTCCAACAGTCCAAAGACATGCACATGATGACAACATCCTACTTTAAATTGCCCCTAGACATGAAGGCGAGTGTGAAAGCTTGTTTGTTTCTGTGTTAACCCTACAATAGATTGGTTACTGGTTTAGGGTGTACCCCACCTCAGTCGGCTGGGATTTTCTCCAACAACCCCTGCAAACCTGGCTCATAACCGATATAGATCATGGAAGTGTGAATGAATGAATGATGCTTGGCTAACAAACCTTAAAGTTTTTGAAGGAAATGATGTGTAGTACTCAGTCTAAGGCTGTGATTGGTTAAAATTGCTCATGCTAAACAAAAGCCATTTAAACAATTTCAAATAATATATAATAAAAATAATAATATAATAAAAACAGCTTGTTGGTAAGCCAGTTTCACAAACTGTAAACTGTAATTTTTTTCATCATATAAATTTAGTGGCGATATGACAGAAAGGTCTAGTGTATGTTTGGCGGAGGTGGATTTGAAAGCTATGTACTTGTGATGGCATATAAAATATGTGGTGTTCACCTATCGTGGGGAAAATGTGTCAGGTCTGTAAGTCAAAGGATACAATGTTCATACAAATGTCAACTGATTACTGCACAACAAAACAATACACATATTATATTCCTGTGATACTTGTTTGATGTGCGACCACCACACTTGTGCTCAGTCTAGCACTCTTGTAAAAATGTAATATGATACAGTAGGGTTTATAAGCAAGTCCTGTAGATTTAACATAGGTTTGTGGCTTTTACATGTGGTTTGAGCGGTGGCTCAGCGGTTTACGCTGTGGCTTACTGAGCAGAACACTTGTGTGCTCAAGCCCCAGTGGCTCCAACAGATCAACAGAGCATTGCTGGGCCAACACATGCACACAACCATTCACACTCACACTCCCGCCTAGGGGTATTTTGGAACTGCAAATTAGTCTACTATGCATGTCTTTTGACTCTGGGTGAAAACTGGAGTACCCGGAGGAAACCCACCAAAGCACAGGGAGAACATGCAAACTTCACACAGAAATGCCTGAGCCTGGGACTTGAACCCAGGACATCCTTGCTGTGAAGCAGATGTGCTCAGCACTACACCACTGTGCCGCCCATGGACAGTCTCATAGTGTTTTTATTTGATCTCAACAGAACTGTTCATAGAAATGATCATCTAATTCCCAATCTAAAGGTTTTTTTATTATCTCTGAGAAAAAGGTTGTTTGGGTAAAAAATGTTTTAATAAAAATGTTATATATATATATTATTAGTCGATTTTCCGTAAGACAGTGCTCGATGCAGTGAAGTAGAGCTAAATGTGGTATAAGGAAAAAAAATGACGTATGTATGTATGTATGTGTGTGTGTGTGTGTTTGTGTGTGTGTGTGTGTGTGTGTGCAGATTTTCATGAAATTTCTCCAAAGATGATGCCGCCACACATTTTTGGACAAGAAAGACTTTTGGAGGTGATTTCTGCATCCACAATTTTTTTAAGGATCCTTTATTATTGTGGTCTTTTTGGTATTTTGGTTTATATGGGCTTGATGAAGGTTTGCACACTCTGGGGTCTCTTTTTTTCTTCTCAAGACCTAAAAGGTTTTTTAGCAATTCATAATTTGCTCATTTGGACATATCACGGAACAAGAAACATGAAGTGAATGGTATTAGATCAAATGTAAGCACCCTGGCTTTATTGGATGTGTGTGTATATGTGTGTGTGTGTGTGTGTGTGTGTGTGTGTGTGTGTGTGTGTGTGTGTGTGTGTGTGTGTGTG
>JBCNYG010000009.1:10224941-10237236 GCA_039654305.1 Porochilus rendahli | reverse complement strand
TGTGTGTGTGTGTGTGTGTGTGTGTGTGTGTGTGTGTGTGTGTGTGTGTGTGTGTGTGTGTGTGTGTTAGAAAGCAAAAAAAAAAGACTGATCCGGAGCTTTCTTTGACATGTGCCACTGAGCATGAGAAGCAAAGACATGGTACAGGCACCATCTCTATCAAGGTTTTTGCCTATAACCAGCGAGTATCAACTGGTAGTAGTTCAGCGGAATTAAATCAGCAAAACTAATCAATCTATCAAAACTAATCATCCTTTAGCAACTCCACATTTCTAAACAGGAAAAAATCCTCTGTGCCTTATTAAATCATTCATTTGCTATTAGTAAATCCTATAGGGCCACGGGAAGGCTGGATACTCTGGGTGAAGGCAGGGTACACCCTGAACAGCTTGCCATTCCATTGCAGGGCAAACACACACAACCATTCACACTCACACACACACCAAGGAGGAATCTGAAACAGCCAATAAGAATCTGAAACAGCCAATTTTGTCATCCGGGAGGAGCTCGGAGTTGAACCGCTGCTCCTCTGCGTTGAGGAGCTAGTTGAGGTGGCTTGAGCATCTGATTAGAATTCCTCCTGACTGCCCCATTGGTGTGGTATTTTGTGCATTTCCAACGAGGAAGAGACTCTGGGGTCGTCCCAGAACATGCTGGAGGGACTATACCTCTGGGCTGGTCGGGGAATGCCTTGGCGCCCCCTGGAAGAGCTAGAGGAAATGGCTGGGGAGAGAGATGTGGGGTACAAAGGTGGGGTACACCCTTTATATTGCAGAACCAACACACACAACCAATTACACTCACATCTAGGGGCAATCGATTGACCTAACACGCATGTCTTTGGACTCTGAAAGGAAACTGGAAGTCCCAGAAGAAATCCTCACAAGCACAAGAAGACATGGAAACTCCATACAGAAACACCCTTGCCAGGCACAGGGCTTGAACTCCAAAACTTCTTTTTGTGGGGCTAACCCCTAGGGTAAATATTGTAACTAGTGAGTCAAGTTATTTGAATAATAACAGTCAGTTATTTAGAGGCTTTAAAGGAAAAAATAGTGGACAGTCACAAATGTTTGTCACTATACAGCTATAACCAAAACTGATCTGCAGTAACTTTTCTCACCCTCTCTCCAAACAGCTCTCCTCAGATCAGCAGCTCTCGACTATCAACACTTATAATCTTATAATCCTTAAAATCCGTCTACAAGGGTTGGCCACGCTCGTCCAAATAAGCATAATCTCATTATACCTTCTATGAAAGTTTCATATTTATCTACTGATTTCAAATGAAAGTAATAAGGCTTCTCACACAACCCCCCTTTCTGATCTCTGCCACCAAAAACCCTAATCATATTTCGCCCCTATCTGAAAGCAATCAGTAATTGTGTGTGCAGCAGCAGAATGAAGCACAGCGGCAATAACGGCCAGCAACAGCGAAAGCCGCCAGTGCAGCTGGGCTAATTAAATAAAATAAAAAAAAAGCTGCTAGCTCTGGTGCTATAGGCACAATGTATTCATAAGTATTCTGAAAAGGGGGTTATATTGTAATGGACATTAAGGTGTTTGATGTTGAAGAGTCTTTATGGTGGGTTGCTGTGGGATTAATATAGAAATGGCTGGTAGCAGTGGGCTTTAAAAAACCCTTAATAAGCAGTGGTTACTTGTCCATAGGGGCAGGTAAATCATCCTTTCAACGAATGTTAATCATAATCCATTCATAAAGTCCTCATTTCCAACTCATTCATTTTAAATTCGGTTGAAATACTAATTACCTCTGTTGAATAAATGTTTTTAATGGAAAGCTGACAGATATAAGCTAATACTCCTTTGATTTTTCTAATGGTCAAACATGCAAACTGCAAATAAAGCTAATATACAGTAGGCCCACTGGGACAGGACTCACGCTGCCCCATGCTTATCAGAAGAGCAGCAAATAGGACACTTAATTACAGTGTAAAATCAAATATTGACAAAAAATGCTCAGAAATCCTGTTTTATAGCGAATAACCAGAATTAAGTGCATTAAATGTTTACAAATTACATGTAAACACTGACACTGTGTCTATGAAAACAGAATAGGGGAGTGTAGGGTTGAAAATGTTCATCTTCCAAAGCACCTGTTGTGTGGTGGCTCAGAGGATAAGGTGCCTGGATACTGATTAGAAGGTCAGGGTTCAAGTCCCAGTAATTCATCTTATATTAATCTGCTACTGTATGACCAGTTGTATAAGTTACACAGCAGAGTAAGCTACTTTGGGTTAAACTGTGCAAAACCTCTTAATACAAGCTTCTAAGCCTTTATGATAGATGAGTGAATTTTAACATCCTGCTACAGAGTTTCTCTTAATGTTCAGTAGATTAAAGCTTATAGTGTAAGCCAAGTGATAACCTCTGAACTTGTCTTCCTGCGCCACATAAATCTCTGGTTACAAGCCATGCATGATCATGGCCATGCCAGTAGTTAAGTCATTTTCTCAGTTAAATTTCAAAATAATATCTTGTCCATTTCCATATATTCATTTACCCACTATAAATGGGAAAAAAGCTACATGACTTGGACTAGAAATGAAAAGAGCTGACTGTCAAATGCCATATGGCCAGCGGCAATGTGGAGTCTGCCTGTTTGTGGTGTCTAAAGCCGCTAATCTTGTTTTTTCCCTGTTCTGACAGCGCTGCAAATTAGCACTGACATGCTAACAACACATATGAACCGCTCTTTAGCCCCTACAGTAAAGCCACTCTGACTCATGATGACCTCAGCTCTCTCTCTCTCTCTCACTCTCACTCTCTCTCTCACACTCTCCCTGGGGTCACATTAGCCATCAATGACATACTCTCTCCTCCCTTACTCTACTCTTCTCTCCTCTACCAGGAGACTACCCCAGGCCCCTACTCTTTTTCTTTTGAGGATAAAGGGCAAAGGAGAGGGGGAGCCTGCCGAGGCTGAGAGTGAGGCCTCTCAGTTGGGTGGCCCTTCTTCAAATCCCTGCTCTTCTTCCTCCAGTCTCTAAGCACCATAAATGAGGTCATCCAGTCCGTTTCCTTTTCAGGCTGACAACCAGCTGCGTTCAAAGTCTCAGCCCTCCATACCTGGCCTTTCCTTTTCAGCCCTTCCACACACACATACACATCTCTCGCCCATTCTCATCCCTCATTAATGCTTGAATAAGGTACTGTGGCTAGCTGTTAAGATGCTTTTCAGCACACACCAGAGAAAGGAGGGAAAGAAAGCAGTAAACAGGGAAAGAAAGACAGAAGGTGTGAGAGAACTGCTTCAGACTGCATAATGAAAACAAGACCAAGAAATTGCTCTTATTATACAATACAATCTTGCACAAATTTGAACAGCCAGACAATGAGGCTGTGTTACATTTAGATTATACAAATGGTGATTGGAAAAATGGATGTGAACATTTGCCCCGCCCCTTAACCTTTGTAGCGTTCTCAACCAATTTGACAGCCATGCAACACTTACAAATTTGCATTACAAACATTTCTACAGTAAAACTTATCTAATAAAAAGTAAAATATAGACGAAAACCTGTCTTACTTACTTTTATGCAAGCAAATTTAGATGAAATTGAGAAATTTAGTGAATCTAAAAATTTTTTATTTATAGATACTTTTCTTAAACGCATTTCCAAACAAATTAATTTAGAAAGTCTGGCTGATTTGTATTTTAATAGACAAAACAAGGATGTTTTAAAAAAAAAACTAAGCTGATATGTTTTTTTCTAAGAGATTCATATTAAAACCGTTTCACCTTCATACTCTTGAAGGGAATTCTTCATGCTCTTCAATTCAATCACATTCCAAACAAACACCAAAACTAAAAGGCAGTGACCTATCCTGAGTGAAGTGCAAATGTGATACCTCTAAGTTACACTTTATTAATGTATACACATTATATATATAGTACTGTGCAAAAGTCAGAACCTTGCTAGAGGTTTTTTTTTTATGACTTGTACATTACCAAGTCAGTTTATAACATTTTAGAATATCCAAACAGTAATTCTCCAAGAGAACACCTTTCAGACAACAACATATTGAAAGCTGCTGGGTTTGCATGCAAATAATCTCCAGGAGAACTGTGGCAGGTTGTATAAGATGCTCATTAAATCTTACAGTTAATTATCCTGTAAAACTACACAAACTCTACCTGAGACTGTTCTATTTTTACAGCAAAAGTAATTATTGTACTAGTTACTGTTTCTGTGCTTTAGGAGTTACTGAGTTTTTTTATGTAGAAATATTTAATTTCATTGTTAATTTGTAATATTAGTAATCTTTGCTCTACGACATTTTTTATTGCATATTTCTTTGCCTGTATAAACCTGGCATGTTGAGATTCCACATTAGAATTATGTAAATGGATTATATATATGACTCTTCACCACAAAATGCACCAAACGTACTTTCTGACTAAACTGAATGTTCTTGAAAAGTCCTGTGTAAAAATGTGAGATACATTTTTTTCATATTTCCGTAAAACTTTGTCCACATGCTTGGGGCTATTTTAAAGCTGAGAGTGTCCTCTACTTGTAAATGTACCATACTCCAAAAGTCAGCTGTGATCATGTGATCACAGGTCACAAATACAAGAGACAAATGCAAGAAATTAACCCTTCAAGGTGAAAACCAATGAGTACTAATCATTTAAGTGTACTTTCACAAGTCCCTTAGCATTCAGTTTTTGTTGTCTCCCTTTTATTCCAATACCAACCCCCACCCCCCGGAACACACACCTTTTTTGACATTTCTGGAACTTTCTGATGCTTTCCCCTCCCTCTGTGCATCCTCCGTCTAACAAATTGCTTTCCCTGTTCAGAAGAGGTCTACAGGTGTTGGCGCCCTGCAACCCACCTCAGAGAAACGTCAAGACCCTTCTGCTTCTGGAGGTTGGGCTGTAGACGGGAAAGAGAGAGAGAGAGAGAGAGTACGAAGAGAAAAAGATGCAGCAAGCTCTTTCGTTCATCTGTTTCCCTCTCCACAGGATAACGATACATTCGAAGGGGGGCATCTCTCTCTTCTGCCTTTTTCATCTTCTCCAATACACACACCTCTTCATACCTTCCTCTGTCTCATCTTAAATTTTGCCTTTGAACCACTCCAGCGTCCGTACAGGGTAAATTCAGAACGATGCATCCTTACTCGCTATTCCACAGCTCTAAGCTGATCCCGCCCAGACCCCAGTCTCTTTAGGCAATGGAGTGGTTTATTTAATTTTCCACTATAATGGTGAACTCTCTGAATGAAGAACTGGTGGTGAAAAAAAATGAGGTGTGTGTGTGTGAGAGAGAGAGAGAGAGAGAGAGAGAGAGATGGAGAGAATGCGAGGCAGCATTGATCAACAAAAGCAAAGAGAATGTGAGGCAAGTGAGAAAAAAAAGAAAAGAGTAATCCCAGAGAAACAAAAGCTAAAAGCTACCACTATTTTGATTCACCCAGTACCTCCCGGCTCCCTTTTTTTGTTGTTTAAATTACATCCAAAGTGTGATATCTATTGTGGTGGGAAATGACAGCGAACAATGTAAGCAGGGTCTTGGCAATTTTCACTGGGGCTTATTCACGCAGGGCCAACCGCTGCTGTACATTCAAGCCAGTGAAACGCTTCGATAAAAGGCGCATCGGAGGGGGACAGTGGGTGCTCATTGTGAGGGACAGTGTAAACAAAAAGGCAGTGAGGGAATAAAAAAAGAGGCATGCTTTATTCTCATCCGGATGGGGGCTTTTAGGGAGAGCACATGTTGGTTTTGCCTGACTATGGCCCGGCCCTCTGTGATCACGCTAGCGTCAGACTGGGAGGCCCAGTCAGAGTATTTAAACCGATGAAAGAGTGGTTTCAGAGAGAAAGAGACACGATTGTGACAGAATAGGGAGCACCATTTTATTTTTTTAAGTGTATTCTGTTGTTTGTTTTCATTTAGTAATACAGTATAATAAACTGTTATTCATGCAAGTGGGGTGGAATATACTCCATATACCAGCTTTTATTTTTTGGACCATTTCTGTTGAATAGAACGCTTTCTCAGACTGAGCTCAGTCTATTCAAGCAACTCCAATCGCACACACACACACACACACACACACACACGCATTCACACACTGCGCTACAAGACTGCTGCGTGTCCCATTCATACCCAGACTCCACCTGGGAGACATGCTCAGTGTTTGCACAAGATTATATTCCCCACGGGCAACCATTTTACACACACACTCTTGCAGACAAACACACACACTTGCGCGAACACACACACACACACATGCACACACACAGCAGTAGCAGCAGCAACAGCAGCCAAGCCACTATTGCGTCCTCCTAAACAAACAAGCTCAATGCACAGGGAGAGGCAGACATATCATTATAGAACATAATAGAGCTGGGATCAGACATCAAAAGTCTGTCTGCTGAGAATGTCAGTCAAAACTGATTATATAAGACTTCTGTACATATTTACACAAACTCCCTTCTCTCTCTCTCTCTCTCTCTCTCTCTCTCTCTCTCTCTCTCTCTTATCAAGATCAAGAGCCAGTAAGGTTCCCGCAGCTATATCATGTCACAAAATGCAATCTAGCAATTCTCATAAACAAGAAATTATTTTGAAAGCGTTTAACCTTATTCCATTTGGCAGATATCTTTATTAAGAGCAAATTACAAGAAAATCCTCATAAATTCTGCATACTAGAACAAATAGGGTTAATTAAAGGTGAAACACTGTACGAGGAATTATTACTATAAGTTGGTACTTAGTACTACCCCAGTGTAATTATAATATATTCTTAAATTCCACTTTATTCCCCCCTATCCCCCCCCCCCCCCCTCCCCGACCTGGTTTACGATAATGGTGGCACAGTGGTTAGTACAGCAAGAATGTCCTGGGTCGGGCGTTTCTGTGTGTCGTTTGCGTGTTCTGCCTGTTCTTTCATTGTTCCAAATTCCCCCTAGGTGTGTATTTGAGTGTGAATGGTTGTGTGTTGGCCCTGCGATGGTTTAGGGCCTAATATGATTAAATGAAATGAGTGAGTGGTTTACAAAAAATAAAGTAAAGGTCATGCCTAATTCTTTAAAAATATAAAGCTTGTGAGCAACAACAACAACAACAACAACAAAACATGATTTATTTATCAGATTTATCAGTTTATAGTTGCCCTAAAATATAATATATATATAGTTTAAGTTGAGAGAGTATATATTTTAAAAGAAGCCACTATGACACCAGAATTTTAAAACTAAATCATCCAACAAGGTCTTATATTAAAATTTAAAAAATTTTTATCCTTACAAAAGCAATAAGACAATTTACAAAATCAAAACATCACCCTACAAGGTTTCCTGCTGATTAGCTGTAAATGGTTTGTTGCAATGTTAAATATAGGTAAATAAGTAAAAAATACAAACAAACAAATAGTGTTAGCATGTGAATTCTATTTTATTTGAAAGAATATTTATTAATATCTATTATATATTATTGTGTAAGCAATGTTGGCGTTGCACTTTATCATTTCCCACAACTGGTCGTTAATCAGAAAATCCCCACAATCATGTGATTTGCACTGTAAAAGCCCTGAAGCCCTGAACCAGCAGCACCACCACCTGATGGAACACCAGGCGTCAAAGAAAACCTGGGATGTTTTTCTGATTGCGTTTGCAGTTCTTTGCTAGTCTTTATTAGGCTTTAGTGCTTCTATAATAACAGGAACAAAACCAGGCCATGTGACGCAGTGCTGTCACAGCAAAGCAAGAGAGACAACCAGCATGCGACAGAAGAGACAGGTCAGCTGAGAAACAGGGAGAATTTCAGTGAACACAGAGCCTTAAATGTGTAAAATAGCTCTCAAAGCCCTAGAAACTCTTGTTTGTTAAATCTAAGAAATGTACAGCCATGTTTCAGGGATGACACTTGCATTCTATTAAGTCCAGTCGCTATTACTTGCTAAGCATCAAACATTCATTGTTCAAAAAAAGTCCCAAAACCCTGGATTAAAAAAACAAAACGTAATTTTCATAAACCGGGATTGGACGGGATTAGATTTCATTGGGACCAGGGGTAATTCCACCATTTTCTGGTTTTACTCTGTGATTTTATTTCCAGAGTGGGATTAAATCCTCCACTGAGAGAATTACAGACCAACTTGCCAACTGTATTTGGACTCATTCTGTGCTAGTCTGATAATTTTTAATCCCATCCTTTTTTTACAGACAGATGCTTTCTTTTGCATTGAAAAAATGACAAAGTTAGAAGACACTACATGATTCTTTTTTTCTAGTTAATAAGCTGTTGTCTATTATCTAATGTTAGATGCAGACAGATAAATAGACAAAAATACAAACAAATTATCACTAAATATCACTAAATAGGACCATTTCATTTATCCACAAAACACAAGCTTAATGAGAATATTATTAGACTCTATGGAGAAACATGAGTAAACAGGTTCATTGTTTCATTTAATTTCAGTTATTTGTACATTTTTAGTGTTACAGAGGCAGAAGAGCTCAGCCACAAGTGCACTTGTCAGATTTCGAGCAAAGCAACTCGCTGCTGATCTAGAACTAAGAAATAACTTGAAAAGTGTAGGCGTAATAAGTTTATTTCATGAAGATTCACACCATGAAGTAAAATACTTTAAAGGTGAAAGTTGAAGTTGAATGTGTCATTTGTCGCCGGAGATGAAATCGTGTGCATTGGAGATATTCTTTCATCCAGCCCTTCCTTCAAAGTTGTTTTCAGCTCTGGTTTTCTTAGTGAAGTTTAAAATACTCTTAGTTGGTTAGTTTGTAATGAATAGCTGGATTTCAGGAGACTTTCAGGAGTACAAGATGCTAAAAAACTTCAGGATGTTTGTTGTAGCTTGCTGGATCTTAACAGTGTCGACCAGCTCATCTTCGAAGAATTCCTTAATTTCATGGCTAAGAGGATTTTTATGGACTGTTGGGTGAATTTTTCCAGACTGGCTTAATTCTTTAAAAAATACATTTAATGCTTTATTGGTTTCAGTGAATTTTGAAATGCGTGGGATAAGAAATTTCTTGCTCTTTGGGCAATCTCAAAGCTAGCATTGCTGTTGTGAACTTTTTTCCTATTTGGTGTTTGTCTTTGAAATTTGTTTTGCTGCACACACCACTCTAAATAAAAAGCAAATTAAAACACTTAAGTTTGTACAGAAACATACATAGTTTGTAGCACTTGTAACAGTTTGTTCATGCTGAGCTCTTCAGAAACACATTCAAATAATTGAAAATTAAAATCAAATGTTTTTTACCTTTAAAAAAAGTCATATTGTATTGCTCTATTAATTTTTTTTTTTTTGGGCATTACATTTTGTAAAAATGGGGGCAGCCATAAATTAATGGTTAGCGACTTTCGGACAGACGGGTCACTGGTTTGATTCCCAAACCAGCAGGAGAAATGTGTGGAATTGGGGGGCAGGGGGGAACTGCACCTTCCCTTCCTTCACCTTCATGGCTGAAGTGCCCTTGAGCAAGGCACCTAACCACCACCTGCTCTCCGGGCGCCCCAATGTGTGTGGCATCCCACTGCTCTGAGTATGTGTGTGCTCTTTTTGGATGTATAAAATGTGTGAAGTGTTTCACCAATTAAATGTGTGAATAATTTCACTTGTGGGACTAATGCAGTATAACAAAATCAAAATTAAAAAGTAAAATAAAATTTCTAGGATATCGTTATAAGTGATAATAGTCACAGACGATGAGTGCCTGTACCCCATTTCCAGTAAGAATTATAAATTCGGAGTAATGTCTATAATATAAATATTAAGACACTGCCTGAAAGCAGAGCTTTGCATTTGGTAGTTTACAGAAACATGCATATAGTAAGAGAATAAACTGCGAAGTACAAGTGCACTCAGCGACGGCAAAGTGGGCACATGAGCATGGACCTGACAACAAGATCGAGCTCATGGCTTTACAATATTTGCAGAGCTATGGAGCTCCAAAGCTCCGCTATAAACCTCTTGATAAAGAACCAATCATATCACACCCTTTCCCATGTAGTATATATTAATGTGCAATATTCATATACATCTGTGACATACATAATTAACTTTGTAGTAAAAACAAACCTATGGACTCACTCATCTTATGATAACTTAATTCTAAATAAATGTCACACAGATATCAGAGTTTTGGACATTCACTGAAAAAATTTGCCTGATTAAAAATATATTCAAAACACATGAGATTTCTTAATGTAGCAAAAAATAAGTGTGAAGTGAATACATTTGAAACGTTGATAAAAAAATATCCTCAAAGACTGCAAGAATGGATAGAAGTCCTGTAGCTGTGCCAGCTAGCATGCTGGCCTGCTAGCAAATATTAGTTTTATAGGACCACAGCTATAGAGTATGGCTTGGATGGTCGTCGCATGTATGTCTGGTGTCTGCACATGCCCATCACAGGAACGCCAATACAGCTGCCATGTCGGTGAGGTGTTGCTGATTGGCTGTTATGTATCAGTGACATGTATGATGACGGGCAACAATTCAAGAAAATAACATTTATTATTAATAACAAAACTGAAACCTAAGGTCTAGAAGTCAAGTGATACAAATGAAAGCAGAAATCAGCTGATGAAAGGAAAGGCACTGAAAAGCAAAACCTGGCTTGGACAACAATCAATAGAGAGTATCTATCAGGAGCTCCGCTTTTGGACAGTGCCTACATCTGTGTATTATGTTTTTGCAAGGTCAAATAATGATCTTTAAGGCCAAAACATCGCTTAAAGTTACACTGCAATTGTTCATTCATTCACTTTCTGATCTCAGCCAACTCTGGGCCAGGGCAGAGTACACCCTGGACAGCTCGCCAGGCCATCGCAGGGCAGAAACACGCTGATGACTATGCAGCCTACTCTTGACGAAAATCAGCAATCGTTCTTTAACATGCCTCTCACCACAGACAGTGAGATGACCCAGTTAGCTGCACTGGGGGGACAGCAGTGACAACCCGCTGATAGTGGGGCTTGAACCCCCAACATCGGGATCAGCAATCCAGCACCTTAACCACCAGGCCACCACTGCCCTACACTGCAATTGTGTTAAGATAGCCAATGTAATTCAAGAGTGTCTGAAATACTTTAAATCTTACCTTTAATGCAATCCCATTTTCTTCCAGTCCAGATCACGCTGACTGATTACATAAGCAGGACTTACATTTTCCTTTCACTGCAGGTCTATCATTAGAGGATCTTCGATGTATCATCTCACATCATTACAGAGCTTGTTATAAAATCTGTCCAAAAAAATTATGGAAATAATATTGTACAGAGTCATAATCTTAAAAAGAAAGCTGAAATCACATGCTTTAGTTTAAAATAAGAAATTAATGGCCCAAGAGGAAATTAGATGAAAACCTGACTGATTCCCTTAGCATTTGATGATGTGACCATGGCAACAGTTTGCTACAGGTATCATTTCATTTTTTGAATAAACTATTATTTACTTCATTAAAGGAAAATGAAAGTGTGATATTAGGACACATTATTTTTAAAAAAAATATTATTATTATTATTATTTACATTATTAATTTCTATCTATCAATCTACCAAAATGGAGTCCTAGCCTGAGGTCTATGACAGAAAAAGCACCAATATACAGAATCCCTGGGCAGAAATATGTAACATGACCAAGGTCTCACCATACATTAATAATGCACCTTTTGATTTCCTAGGGGGCTTCCAGTTCTCCTCAAATGGCTTCTTGCTCATGACAGAGTTAATATGAGGTTAGTGAAGTGGAAGAAATGACAGAAGTGCAACAGGTGGAGGATATCAGCAGTGTATCGTATGATTCTGTAGTGCTCAGCAGTGCATCACCAGAGGCTTTAGATTTGGTCAAGGCTGACTGGGCGGATATAAACTGCCCAGTGTTTTGTTGATTTCAACATATGTTAAGCTACAAAGCATTTATTTTTTGGAGGAACCTTCTGAAGAATATATGAGAAGAAACCAATCTCTTGTTTCTTCACACATTATTCAAGTCTCAAAGTCTGTCCAGTGTTTGAGTTCGCACAAGATGCTGGTCAAGTGGTTGGTCGATGACGCAGACTATTCACGGTTTTGTATTATCTCTCTCTGTCTCTTTCTCCTGGTTTCTTCTTTTGACACAGTCACACAGAAAATGGTTCAGAAGCTCAAGGAGAATTTTTCCACTGTGTAACCTTTTTGAAAAAAAAAAAAAAAAAATTAAGGTTTTCCACATAAACACATTTTGATGATGGAATATTATTTATTAGTTTTCATCACAAATACACACCCAAACAGACAGAACTACTACA
>JBCNYG010000009.1:10194949-10209093 GCA_039654305.1 Porochilus rendahli | reverse complement strand
AGAAAAAAACATTTACAATCTTTTAATAAATTAATTAATTATACCTACATTTAAAAAAATTATGTTTAAGTATAGGAAGGAAGTGATGACGTTTACTCACATCTGAATAAATCACACATGTACAGAATTTTCAAAATTGTGCCACATGGACTGAACATTATACCACATTTCAGCAGGAAAATGCCACCCAACCTCTTGTTCACTTAATAGGCCTCATATGCCATTTTATGTCATATTAAGCACCGACATGTTCATTGTATTGGTGCAAAATTTATAAGACTGTTTTGGGGCAATTGTTCTGTATTTAAACACATCAGTCTCACCTGTCAATATAAAGCCATGACAGTCCATCATAAGCAGTTGCAACAAGCATCAGCCCCCACTGAGGCAAACAAGTGGTTTACCAAACCCTGTGGCATCTATGCCATAGTTCCACATATTGATTTGTATAACATTTTTCACAGAGCAATGATTCTTATTCCGCGTCCTTGGCTGAATCTATAGAACTGTCAGTCGTGAGCAAAGAGCGACGCTGGATGTACTGCATGACAGACAGCTGTATTGATCCTCAGTCAGTGTGTCTGAAGGTCTTCATCTTTACTAAAGGGGGGGGGGGGTATCTCAAAGCCTTCAGTCGAACTGTTGGGGAGTTCACTTATAGACAAGGCTGGATTACTTTAGATATCCAGTGCACTGGTATAGAATAAAGATTGTCCCAGTAAATAGTTGAACTGAATTCTCTTTGGTTTGACGTAGTTAGTTAGCATCAGTACTAGTCTATTCACAAGCTGCCTAGTAACAGTAGGCTGACATTATGGGTTGAAGGTAATGTTTTTCCTTAATGCTTTGCTACATTAAATGTTTGTACTCTGCCTTGCAGACTCTTGACAGCTCTTGACAATGAGGGAGAACATTTTCAGCTCAACAATAACCTCGAGATAGAAGTAAAACCCAGCATCCCTCATGAGGTCATTATTCATCGAACACTTGTGAAAAATGAGAACGCACACTCGCTCTCTTTCACAGAAGTACAATACCAATTTGTATGTATTTTCCTGGACTCACTTTATTTCTGTCTTTCTGTGTTTCTTTTGGCTACCCTCCTACCTTTCAAAATTTCATTCTATTTCTCTACCGACTTTCCCCTCACCCTCTTTTACCCTTTCATCTCTCTCTCTCTTTCCCTCTCTCTCTTTCTCTTTCAGTCACTACCTCTTGCGGTTTGCACTCATCTCCTCCAAGGTCTGCCAGCACAATAGCTGAACGGCAGATTTGCATTTTTGCCTGCCGCCTGTGTCTGACATTGTAAGACTGAATAAGAGTTCACCCTCCAGGCCACTCACCTCTCTCCGCACGGCTAATTACAGCCTTCACAATTAGCATGCTAATGCTAGTCACAGCATGAATGTCATCTGCCACTAATAAAGCCTTGGCCTTGCGGCTAACAGCCTGCCAGCTAGTGTATTATCCCATATTATCCATTCATTTGTACATAAACCCATTTTAGGCTAATTAACTTTGGCTTATGCTTGCATTTAAGTTAAAAAATAAAAAGCTTGGGTGAGTTGGTCAAGCAGGCTATTGAAGACCATCATTATTTAAAGCTCAGCAGTTACACTAGGCAAGAAATTCATATATGTATATTAAAAATAGGAAATTTAATATAAAGGCCAGACAACAGAACCGACATTTCTAAAAAAAAAAAAAAAAAGAGTTTAATTTTTTAAAAAACACAAAAAATGTTCTGTTTTCAGCATAGTAATACGCACTGTGTTAGATGCATTGGCAGTTAGATGCGAGATGTTGGTTAAAGTATGACAGATTGGGGTTTGATGGCCTGAACTGGTTATATAACTATAATGTCACCACTGTCCTCTTAGGAGGACATCATTTTTTTTTGCCACACATATTGTGTGAATGTCCTCTAAGATCCTCATATGAGAACCAATGGGTATTACTCTTTTGCCAAACTTCCCCTTGTTTTAAGACATTGATCAAGTTTTAAATTATTGGATGTTGTGGGACAAGAGGAGTCTGAAGAAATAAGAAGACACACAACATTAATTATATATATATATATATATTGATGAAGCAATGTTTTATTTTATGATTTGAATGATTCGTATGTTATGGCAGGGTTTATTTATTTATATATTTATTTATTTTTACCAGGAGCTACATCTGGTTCTACCAGTTTACTCAGCTGATTTTGGCCTTCATTTACATATGAGGTTTGTGCTAATCTGAAATCATTCCTTAGGTATCAGATTATAAAACACCAACACAGTTGTTCATATTATCATTACTCTAGAACATCACTCCTTCAGCTCACTGAAATAGATAAACATCTCAGATAAATCAGCCGAGCATGACATATGGTGAATTCATTAACAATTTATTACAGTAACATTATTAAGACTTGACCTGTTCCACTGAAATACAATTATGGAAAGTGTCTGTATTGTGTGGTCTTGTTGGCGTTTTTCGAGCTAAGTGGAATTTAATGTTTTGTTCTGCCATGGATACATTCTAGTGGTCAATTTGGTCAATAAAGTAAACATATTAAATATATTACGACACATATAATGCTTTCCATTCAGCCAAATGTTACTTTAGCCTGAACACAGACAGCTGTGGTCAAGAAGATTCTTTTCTGACACTATTGTTCCTTGATCCCTAATTCTACCATACATTACAATGTGCTTTGGGGCTACAAGGAGGCTCAGGTGACAGCAGGACTGAATGAACTGTCAGTCGTAATAGAATAAAAATAAAATCTGTCACCCAGCATTTGTAAACCTGTCACCAATTGGCCAGATTAAGTGAGATGAACCTCAGCCTGATGGAGGGCGAGAGCAGGGCATTAAGAGTGTGCCGAGTGTGTTTTGGGTGAATAGGAAATGAAAGTGGCAGAAGGACTTTCATGTGATTGATGCATTTTTCATGCATTTCTTAATATCCTTTGAAAAAAGCCAAGAGCCTGTTGAGAAAGAGGCAAGCAAATAAAGGAGGGTGTGTGTCTGTGCGTGCGTTAGAGAGACAGAGAGAGAGAGAGAGAGAGAAAGAGAGAGAGAGAGAGAACAAGGGGGCAAGAGAGATGTAGTATGTAGGGGTGTATGTGTGTGTTTCCAGATGGAATTAGAATAACATATGCACCCAATACGCCTGTTGAACTCCAATGTCAAGGGCAAGGGTGAAGAGCGTGTAACAGCATGCACTCATAATAGGTTGTATTTTTATGTTGACGCCCACTCTCTAACCCGCATCCAAAAAGCGGCTCCCACTTCACAGACGGCTTCTTATAAAACTGAGAACAAGTGAGAGCAGCCTAACAAATTCATTATTGAAGCTTTCAGTGAGGTCAGGGGTTACATGTAATGTTTTCAGCATTGTCATTTGGTCCGAAAGTCTGCAAGGAGACAAATAATGGGATTTATATTAAGGTACATTCAATTACATTACTGCATTAATAAACTGGAACTGGAAGGTGAATTAAAAACATCAGCATTAAAGCATCATCATTAAGGTTAACAAAAGAATCAGCAATGGTATTAAAAGCTGATTTTGTTATTAAAATGATGGATCTAACAAAATGATTAAAAAATGCTTTAAGGTGTTCTATTTGATTTATAGTCAACAAGTGAAGTAATAACAACAATAACAATAGTACCCCACCCTCGGCCAGAGTTGGCTTAGATGGGCGCCAGCCTCTCAGCGACCCTAATTAGAATTTAGCAGTTTAGAAAATAAATAAATTAAATAAATAATAATAATAATAATAATAATAATAATAATAATAATAATGGTGACTGAGAGACCCAAAGGAAGAAAAATAAATAGGTGGATGGACAATAGCCGGGATGGTATAAGAGTCATCATTGAAGATGCTAAGAGCGCCGTCCTCTATGCCGACTGGGAACTTTGGAAAGCCTTCTGTCTGACAGGTGGTAATGCTGGCCTGGTGTGTGGTCAACCTGAAGTTAAAATTATTATTATTGTTGTTGTTATATTTATTAATTCATTTATTTTTAGGTTAAAATTACTTGATTGTTTTCTAACATAATTTTCTTTAATAATTTTAACTTAAAATGGCTAATTTAAGCAAATTATTATTTCTACATGAAGGGCTACACATCACACACATATATACGTACTGAATATCACATAATCAAAGATAAAATGGATTGAAACAACATTTGATTTAACAATGTTTGCATTGGTTTTCTCTGGGTATTCTTGTTTCTTCCCAAAGACATGGACATTAAAGTAATTGGCTGTTCCAAATTGCCTCTAGGTGTGAATGTGAATAATTGTGTGTACATTAACCTGCAATGTACTGGGTAGCTGTTCAGGGTGTACCCCTCTGTCACCCAGAGTTGCCCTCCCCACAAACTCGGTAGCTTGATTAAGAAATAGTTTCTACACCCAATGTATTGAAAGACATCAGCAGTTCAAGAATTTATTATTTCCTCCATGCACTGTCTTTGTAACTTCGTATATTGGTGAAAGTGGTATTCTTTGTAAAATAAATAAACACAGCATGACTGCTTTAACATATTGCATTTATCGGGTGAGAACAAATTCATTCATTCATTCATTTTCTGAACCGCTTATTCCTAATGAGGGTTGCGGGGAGGCTGGCGCCCATCTCAGCCGACTCCGGGCGAGGGCGGGGTACACCCTGGACAGCTCCCCCCGGCCATCGCAGGGCGTGAGAACAAATTGAATTAGCCAAATGATTCAGACCAACTTTACAAAAGTATCTCTTTCAGATAGTATACTTAGGCCTTTTTGGCATACACATTAAAGACTTTGGGGTTCTTTTAGAGGCCTTCAGGGAATGCACCATGATCCTCTGAGGAATGGACTTTATCAGACCTCTTGCATGCACAAAATGTTCGCACTTCGCTGTACTACAACTTATACCAGTGTGCTGTAAACTTGCACAAAACTTACCCGTAACTTATTTGACATATGCCAGGGTATTTGCCAAATTTCTCATACGTTGGCATACACTGGCTAAATCGTCAATGTGTGACAGCGGCATAAAGCTTGCAATACTGTAAAATTCTCCTAATAATTTATCTTGTTTTCCACCAAAGGGAGTGGCTGTGAACAAACATAGTGACACTTAGTGAAATAAAACTAGTTTGTCACAAGTAGAGACCAAGGAGACACTGTTCCTCCAGATGCTACCTACTGAGAAACAACTTTCTTTTACCTCTTATAGTAATTTCATTACTCCAATGCTGCAAATGCAAGTAAGATTTCAGCATGGCTAAATTCACAACGGACTTGCTCTGAACAGGAGTTATTAAGTAGGTAATGGCTTTACCAAGTAATGATAAATAATGTGTCACAGATAATATACAGTCCCCCCAGGATTCCATGGGCTTTCTTGTGATTGTTACGGTAAAAAATGACAAGGTTTGCAGTGATTTTTTAAATTATTATTATTATTACTAATGCATGTTGTGATGTTTTTGGCATTTACTGTAATGAAATTACAGGATTACCTGAGTGCACAATTACATGCATCGTGACATCTTCAGAAGCATAAACAAGATGGTGACATATGGCTCAATGTTTGTGTTGGAGACTGCTCTGATTGGTGAAATTCACAGTAACATACAATGATTGGCTTTATTTGCAGAAAAGTTTCAGTGATTGGTTAAAATTGCAAGGTTGTGCAGAATGTACAAGGACTAGTTGAATGCCTGTAAATTGTTGTGATCGTGACATTGCAAATTCCTGAAGGGATTGACTGGAAATCAGAAATGAGTGCACACCATGGTGAACTTGTTTTCCAGACATAGACTAAGAAAAGGGGAGAAAAAATGTTGTATGTCTTTTTGTGAGCTGTAAGCTCCCTATCACGCTCAAACAACAAAATGAAGACTGCAGTTCTTCCTTAAAATGTCGATAAATGCAGCAGCAACATGGTCAAAATGGAAAAATGTGCAATTTTCAAGTCCATATTTTATCCTTACTTCGTCTCTACCAGGTTTAGACTACATACGTTTATAGCATTTGACAGATGCTCTTATCCAGAGTGACTTTTTTTATACAACTGAGCAATTGAGAGTTAAGGACCTTGCTCAAGGGCCCAACAATATTGATAGTGGAGATTGAACCACTGACCTTTGGATCAGTAACCCGTCACCTTAACCATTAAGCCACCACTGACTACATTTAACATGTTTCCACTAATTTCTTATCAAGCGTATAATCACATACACCATACATCCACTGCATTCTTACTATGTTCTTACTATGGCCAACCTAACCGCACTACCACCTGCCATGGTCTCGCTGTGTCCATCTGTTTCGTAAAAGTACCACACCATGCGCTGCTCTTTTTCATTCATTCTGCAAGTTTACCTGTTTCCACATCTACCTTCAAGTCAATGCCACGATTGTACTACATCAGGGAAATCTCTACTAGGTTTAAGTTACATCATTACATCGATGCTGTGATTACTACAGCTGTACTAAGCTCTTACTGTATCCTGATTTGACTATTATTTTTACTACATTACTTTTTGACATATTTAGGTTTGTCCTCATCCTCCACATCAATGGAGACCATACCACGTCTTTACTGGTTTCTACTGCATTCCTGATACATGTTCTAACAGTGTCCACCCAGGTTTTTGTGGGTGTTTTGGGTAAATGGCTGATTGTGATGGGGGTTTAGCATCAACTTGCAGAGACTTAAAAATCCTGCTGACTTATCTCAAATTTAAACTTCAACTTTAACTTTTACAGACATTTGTCACTTTGCCCTGCGATGGTCTGGCGAGCGGCTCAAGGTGTACCCCGCCTTCTCCCAGTGTCAGTTGAGATAGGTACCAGCCTTTCCATGACCCTAGTACGATTAAGCAATTGTGAGATAATTGAGTGAGTGAGTGATTTGTGACTTCGTTTAAATGTCGAAATTGTTCAGAAGGTCCTGATATGCTACAGCATGTTTTCCCAACAAAGAAAATTTAAATGTTAAACTGAGCTTTTAATATTACAAAATATTTCACAAATTTAAAAGTCAAGTTTATATTCACTCATAAACAGAGTACCCAGAGGAAACCCACACAAGCACGGACAACAGACAAATTTGACACAGAGGCCCAAGAATTGAACCTGGGACCTTCCACTTTCAGTTAATTTTTAGGTTAATTAAATTGCCTCCGCATTTAACCCACCCAAAGTGAGCACACACGCACGGAGCAGTGGGCTACCACACACATTGGGGGTGTCTAGAGAGCAGTTGGGGGTTAGGTGCCTTGCTTAAGGGCACTTCAGCCATGAATGTGGAGGAAGAAAGGTGCAGGGCACTCCACCACGGCCAGACAATTTTCCTGCTGGTTCTGGAGTCCCACCAGCAACCTTTCTGTCCCAAAGCCACTTCTCTAACCATTAGGCTACAGTTCTCCATATTAAACCAAAACAATGAAAAAAATTAACAATAAGATAAATAAATAAATGGATAAAACTGACCAGCAGTGCCGGTTACAGCAAGAGAGCAAAGCGAGAGCCATCTCATCACCTCATCTGTAATGAAACGAGCCCCGACGGAATCCTCTCAACATGGTATTAATCAGAGCGCCGTCTACCCCCCGCCTGCACCACCCGAAAATATCAGCCCTCTGTGTGACAAAGGCTCCCCTCAGCTTCAACAAGCAGATCATTATCTGCTCCGGTAGGAAATTAAAGACGGAGGGATGGAGGGTGGTGAGGGGGTGTCGGGCCTCGGCCCCGTAATATGCGGATATGCAGATTGGCAGGTGGAACGGCAGGACGAGACTGGTTAACGCGGGGGCCACTTGATTAATATGCGACCCTGGCAGATGAATACCAAATCAGACACCACTGTCTTGTGCTGTTGGGGGTTGAATAGGGAGAGGAGGTAGAAGCGGCGGTGTTGGTGGGGGGGCATTTGCAGTGAAATGTCAACATTGGCGTACCACTCTCTCATGTGTGTTTGGTCCCAGATGTAAAAAAAAAAAAAAATGATCAGTGCTCAAAGGAGGCTCAGCAAGAGATTATAATGTCCTTGTTTTTAAAGAGCAGGGAGTATTTGGGATCATGATGGGTTTGTTTAAAGAGCAAGAGCTGCAGGGGGCCTGATTAGAGGATGGAGAGAAGGAATGATTTCAGTGTCACATTGCTGGAGGGATACATGGTCTCCAGAAGGAATGATCCTTGAAGACAAGCTGGCCAAAGAAGTATTAAGTACCTAGATTAGGTATTTCAATAGTGTCTGGACTGCTGCCTTAAAAAAAAGCCGTCCAAATAAATCAGGGGATAGAAAATATGGACTTAAGATACAGGTGGCAATTTTTGTTTGCTGTGGACTGCAATATGATGCCACCAAAACATCAAGTAACATAAAAATATACAAATACTATTTGCTATATAATCATATAAACTGTGGGCCTGATCAGAACAGTATCCTTCAGTCAGGATCAGAAGAATGATGAAAGACTATCAATGAAAAGTAAGTGGTGTAAAGGTAGTAGCTTTTGTGATGGTACTTTTTAATGCAAATGAATCGTGCCAACTGAATTTCCAGTCATGGTATGAGGGAGAGAATTTTCTCTATCTCATGGAAATTAATTTGGAGAGATTGTGGAAGACCTGATCAGAACATATTGCCAAAGTATGCTATTCCTAATTTGCCTGGAACCTGTTTGTAACCCATTTTCCGTTGCTCTTGCTAGATTGTTCACTATTAAAGTTTCTCTTTAGTGTTTAGTGAACACCTAGCAAGTCATTCAAAAGGGGTTGAAATAATGAAAAACTCTCAACAGACTGCCAAGACTGCTTGTATTAAAGCATACAATATTATTTAAAACATTGGTGGGCCTTCAGGCCCAGCAAGACCTTCTCTACTGGCCCAAACACAATCAGAAGCACTCACCAATGTTTACAACTTAAATTCTAGTATTTGTTCCAAGACTGTATTAATTTATTCCCATCAGTCTATTCTCCTCATGTCGTAGCGTGTTTCTTGCTACACTGCTTCCAGTATGTGGATATTTTTCATTTTTTCATATTTTTTCAGCCTCTATGTGCTGTCATGTCAACCTAATCTGCCAAGGGCCTTCAGAATCAGTAGTGCTGTCCAATTTCACTGTTTCTTTAACCAATCAGATTGTAAATTCGCCTCACAAGGCCAGGCCCACAATAATGTCAACATTTTTGTATCCTCTGACTGGTTGGTCAGCGAAAAGAAAGGAGGATGGTTTTTGGCCGAGCACCAAATTTACCGACAGTTTCCACCGGTGATTGCCAGGGTAAGTTACATAATGCTTGGAGAGCGGAAATGTAAATTAGGTGTATCGGCAGGAATGCATTTGGAGATAAAGGGTTAGCGCTTGCTTTAGTAATAATGGAATTCACCCTCAATACACGAAATGCCTCTCTCTGTAATGCCTGGACTTATGTTGCGTTTTTGTATTTTACTGATGGTTTCTATAATTGTGGCGTGATAGTGGTGGTATTAAGAGTTAAATTAAGTGCGTTAAGTCCCCACTGAAGGCCCAGGTTCCAAATGCATGCCCCTGTCACTGATTTAAATAAGATTCATGGTGTGAAACTTAGAGCTTTAGTATATACTACACAGAACTATAAGACTGGCGTCCTCTATAACAGCTTCTTTTAAAATTCTTTAAGAGCTTTAGTATTTACTCATCAAGAACATAAATTCACTTCATGACTGAGCCTTTTTAAACTTTCAATGTTTTACTTTATACTACACAGAAACATAAGGAAAGTACACTAAAATGTAAAAAAAAAATTTGTGGGGTGTTATTTTCCATTTTTAGAGCTGTGATCCAAGAGATCACGACAAACCTTAAGTGCCTGTCATTTTGATTCGAGCATTGTATACTCTGAATAATGTTTTTCAATCAAAAGATAGAGGACCAATCAGATCATTACTGATTAGCAATTTCCAGTATGGTATATACTTAATATATACTATATACTGTATGTATATATTGAGGCCCCTTTTTTCACTGGCATACATGAAATAAACATTTTTGTGAACATTAAACATAAAAACCTATTTAATTATAATTAAATTCAAATAGTACATTTCAAATTGTTATCAATAGTGTTTTTGAATATATATAAATATATACAGATAATTAAAGAGAAATTGCAGTATGTGACATTGTGTTTAGATGAAGTGTTTGTCGTACTTAACGCTGCTTCTCTTTTGATCCAATACTGTGAAAGTAAAATGGGCTTAAGTTCAACACAGGCAACTGTATGAACATTAATGCCAGCCTTCCCTTTGATAGAAATTCAGCCTTCTCTGCCATGGTGTCAAATCTGTTACCCATGGAAGCCCTGAGCAGACTTGCATTCATATATTTTATTTCTTTCATTTTCTTATGATAATGACTCAATTTCATTTATTTTCCTGTTTCTGATCTCGACTTATTCCTGTCATTATCTCTGTGTAACAAATGTATTTCTAAGATAAAGGAATCATTTTCTCAAGAACTCCAGATAATATAACTTTGTTTTACTGTGATAATGCCATAATTAATATGAGACCACAACATAAAAATTGAATGGGAATGTTTCCTCACCATGCTGACTGATGTTTGCCCCAAACATGGTGAATTATTATTATTATTATTATTATTATTATTATTATTATTATTATTATTATTATTATTATTATTTGTCTTTCTGTTCTATTTACAAAGAGAAATGTTGATGCAGGGAGTGTATCAAGCTGCTCCTTACACTCAGTTTGTTAAGAAACTAGACACAAAACTCAGGAAATAAAATGTATTACTTTATGTCCATTTAGGGATTCCATAGTTACCTGTTCGCACTAGTGAAATGCATGAGCTGCCATCACTTTTTTGCTAGACAGAGACCTTTCAAGGGTGCAAATGAGCTGACACTCAAATGATTTAAATGACATCCATTCAGAGAACTTAAATAGTTTAATTTAGATATTTTATTCATGCGGATACATCTATGAAGGACTTTTATCACTTGGACAGGAACTGAAAAATCACAGACAGGTTATCTGTGTCTGGTTTCAGGAGGAGGAGCTGCATGATTTTACACAGCAGTCAGCAGTGCAGTGTGTGTTTTAAAATGTACTATTCAGTGTACTTACGTAAAAGGTCAGTTGTAATTTTATTGGTAATTTTATTCTGTATACTTTAACGTGTGAAGTTATGTAAGTTACATAACGTTACAGTTAGAGTTACAAGTTACTGTTTATTACTCAAAACAAATAAAATGAGGACACACACATAATTATTTTATTAATATTTTAGATACCAGCAACACCATGAATATTTTTAAACTATCTTAAGGCCTCAAAAATTGTTTTAGGATAGTGTTTGTGTTAGAAGAAGAATGAGATCCCCATCACTAAGAATAACCTTCCAAGTGAATCGTCAAACTTTTTTTTTTATGATTTGGCATAGAATTTTTTTGACAGTGTTTTTCTTCTTCTGCTAAAATTTATGACACAAGTTTTTTTTTTGTTTTTTGTTTTTTTTTACAAAACATGAATTAGCAAGCTTTGTAAGTAAACTCCTCAAATACACTTTTCTTGGGTAGAGTCTGACTCACTAAGTGTCTATAAATCCCCTCATGGACAGTATAGCTGTATTTAAAATATTATATGGGGCATCAATAGCATTCATTCATTCATTTTCTGAACTGGTTAATCCTAATTAGGGTCACGGGGAGGCTGGACAGCTCGCCAGGCCATCACAGGGCAGAAACACACTGACAGCTATGCAGCCTACTCTTTACAAAAATCAGCAATGGTTCTTTTACATGCTTCTCACCACAGACAGTGAGAGACATGGCTGGCCTTTGATAACCCAGTTAGCTGCACTGGGGGGGATCAATAGCCATCAAAGTTAAAGATTCTATTTGAAATTGCTTTTCTTTACAATACCTTTACATCATTTTAATTGCACTTTTATTTTTTCTACTTTTATTAAAGTACTACTTCTACATCTATGGCTCTTGGCAAAGTAAGGTAAGACTATTGGGCTTTTTACACCCGAGCCTTCTGGCTCATCAGGCCGGAGCTTCTCCTGCTTGAAGCCTGAAGTGACTAGGAGTTCAAATAGTCCATTGCAGGTACCTTCCCAGTACTCTTACAGGTACCCATTTTTACTGCTGGGTGGACACATGTGGTTAAGACCATGCCCAGGGGTCTTAGCATAGTGTAGGTCTAATGGGGATTCAAACACACAATCTCTCGATCATGAGCCTATCACATTTAAACAACGGAGGCCTTACTCAAGAGCCCAATAATGGCAGATTAGCGGTAGTGGGCCTTGAACTGATAATCTTTTTATCAGTAACCCATAGCCTTAACCACTAAGAAGCTATAAATCATGATGATGATGATGAAGATTATAAGAATATTATTAATTATAATTATTAGAATATAATGTATGTTATGATATGTATATAAGAAATGTATATTTTCAACATTTAGACATAATCTGGGGGCCAACGCCAAAGGTAGAAGTACAAGAAAGAAAGAAAGACCTTGGAAGTGATATTGTGTATTAGAGTAAACTTAGATGAAACTTGCTTGCATCGTGTTAGACTGCTGCTCTGTTATCACCCTCTGTGTGCAGAGTATGTTATTTTGTTCGAGGAGCTCTCATACTCATTGTTATAATTGGGGACTGAGGTGGGAACCTTGGTTGTGTCTGATTGTGGGTCTCCTTGGCACTGCACAGAGAGAAGAGGGGCTCTGCAACATTACCAAAAGCTATAATTTCCTGCAATATTATTTCACATTTGTTCCCTTTTCTCCTCTCGCTCGTGTCCTCCTCCTCCTCTTGTGGCCATCCCTGCGTTGTTAGAATGTAATTAAGAGTCGTGACCCCTTGACCTCACAGCTTTTACAAGCCGCTCGGAAAACGCTCTGAAATAGCAGATCTTTAACACAATGTGCTCTCGCTCACGCTCTCTCTCTCTCTCTCTCTCTCTCTCTCTCTCCCTCTGTGAGTGTGTGTGTGTGTGTGTGTGGAGTCTCTTTCTCTCTCTGGAGGTTCAGTAATAGAATAAAATGATTAATCCAGTAATTGTATAGCGGGCGTATTCTGCATTGAAACTGGGGTATTTCTCATTTCGAGCATGATAATTGGGGGTGGGAAGGTGAAGGGGGCTTGGAGGGGTGTCTGGGTTTGCTCTGGTAGTCAGACCTTTCCCTGAGGAACAACCTGTTTATTCATGATTAGGATAAAAGCTACACATGATAAAAAAAAGATGACTGACAAGAACAGACACGAGAAATGTACTGTATGTCAGTGATGAGTTGATATTAAAATGTCATTTGTCTCGTTAAGTTTTATGATGAAGATGAAGCCTATCCATATTTATAGGATACATTAATTTTATTTCATAAGGTGTTGTATTTACAGTATTCTCTAATATTACATATATTTTTTATTAGTTTTAAAAGGTAAGTTTTGTGTTTTCATCTTAAATACACATTCATTTGTGTCTTTGTAAATGACATCCTTAAAGATTAGGCATAATATTTTTAGAAGATTAAGATTATACTATACTATAGTAGCCTATCAAATTCAGTGTACTCTGTGCTGTTTCTGTGAAAGTGTACAATTATCTATATATTTTTCTAACATTGGATAAAGTGTATCTTTCCCTACTGTAATGTTTCTATAGACAATTTCAAATGAATTGTAACTGTAGCTACTGATAAATGGAAAGAGAGTACTTATATCTCTTAGAGAAGGGATTATGTTCTAACTTTGCTTTATTGAAAAGTAATAAAGTATTTAACAGCAAGCCTGGAAATGATTCTTATTAACTATATTATAGTGAATAAGGAAGGTTGGGATCCAACAAGAGCAAAAATGTGTGTGTTTGTGTATGTGTGTGTGTGTGTGTGTGTGCGGGTTGGTGGGTGTGTGGGTGTGTAGTGGTGCGGAAGATGGATCCTTAGGTATTCTGTGCTTGTAAAAGTCGGATTGGAAGACTGACTTCTCTTATCACAACACATTCACATCTGCAATATTACTGCCAGGAATGGTAGAAACACATACTCACTCACACACACACACACACACACACACACACACACACACACACACACACACACACACACACACACA
>JBCNYG010000009.1:10173818-10184601 GCA_039654305.1 Porochilus rendahli | reverse complement strand
CCATCTTCCATGCTCACATGCCCATATTGTCTGAGTGCACTTGCACTCATTCATTCATTCATTTTCTGAACTGCTTAATCCTAATTAGGGTCGCGGGGAGGCTGGCGCCCATCTCATCCAACTCTGGGCGAGGGCAAAGTACACCCTGTACACCCTGATGGCTATGCAGCCTACTCTTGACAAAAATCAGCCATGGTTCTTTTACATGCATTTAATAGCAAGCTAGCTAGTTAGCTGCACTGGGGGGACAGCAGTGAGAACCCATTGATAGTGGGGATTGAACCCCCGACCTTGGGATCAGTAATCCAGCACCCTACCACCGGGCCACCACTGCCCCTTGTCTGTGATTAATGGATAATAAATCATTAAAAAAAAACATGATTGGTCAACGGGTAAAATCTTTACATGCAGAAAGATCAGCAGCTTTCTTGTCCTGTTCAGCACTGCCACATTACACAAAGAGATTTGTTGGGATGTTTTTGTTTTTGTTTTTATTTTGTCCAGACACTTCACTGAGAACTCACCACTTTGTAACAAGTCATCATAAACAGTGAAAAGTTCAGTTCAGTGCTCCAGGCAATCCTTTCCATGCTCCAGCATCCTCCTACAGTAAAAGGTAAGGAAGTTCATATGTCAGGCACGGACAAAAGAGGGAACACGAGAAAAACAAATTAACCTGTCAGTGCCTGAGCGAGTCATCCTAAAGGTACACTCAGTGCATGATACTAATCTCTTTAGTCCTTGCAGAATGTGGCTGACACAAAGGAAAAAGATGGTTTGCTACAAACAACACTTGTTTAATGAAAACAGGATGTCAAACATGGAAAAAAGAAGGAAAGAGGGAAGATCTGTATAGTTATATATGGAGTTCCTGTTTTGTTGTTTTGTTTACCAAAGATCAGAACACTGCCTAGCACTGTTAACTTATAATATATATAATAACTTGTTTTTGATAAATAGAACAAATTTACATCTATATTCATATTATTTCCATAGTTTGATTTTCTTATGTCGATACAATAAGCAATAAGTGATGAATAGAGAATAAATCCCTGCAGAGAATGCTGTCATAAGAAAACAATCCTGTACAACACAAGAATATCCTGAAGTGGTTTATTTCTCTTGTACTATAATGATTTGACAGTAATTAATGTTTTTAATTTAGTAATATATGAAAAGATGTATTCTTCCTGTTTGTTCCACTGGCTGTGAGCAATCACACATTCTGATTGGTTAATCTACTGCTAGGATATCACCCTGTGTAAAATTATCATCACATCACACTACAGAAAAAGCAGGAAGTGGTCGTAGCTCTTCCTAAGCTAACCACTAATGCTAGCCGAATGAAAGTATTTGACTGCAAGAACAGTTTCTTATTAGGATTTTTTTTTTCCACCAAACCCGACTTTGTTGGCCTGCGATAAAGATACGAGGAACAGGGCTCCACTCCTCAGCAGTGACTGATGCCAGTTAATTCACACAAAATAAAATGACTGGACGTGTTTCTAGAGCACTGTATTTTTCACAAAATACAGGTTTTTCCTTTTGATTGTCAGAGCATTTGATTTATTTGTAGGTGTCATGATGGAAAGAGATGAATAACAGAAATATAACTGAAACTTGTGTAAAGTTTCCTGTCTGATAAAAATTTGTATTTAATATCATGTAAACTATAAAAAGAACCACTTTCAAAATAGCTCACATAGATTCTACACTTTTAAATTTGATTATTCAACATTGCTTTGGTATTAAAATTAATACAACACAGTAACATTAGCATAACATTACCATAAAGTATTTCAATTCATGAAGTTTTGGTTATCGTTGGTTATAGTTTGGTAATTTCAACAACAGGAAATCCAACAAATTAACTTTTCCTATTAATCATTTTTATATCATTGATTAAGTTACATGCCTTTAGCTAGTACAGCTGAAGCTGTTTTCATAATTAGCGGCTATCAGTCTACCTCCTTTAGCATTATGACTTGAGTCCTCTGACATTTTGAAGGCCTAGAAATTGCTTATTGCCCGTGGTACTAGATGAACTGTTCTTTAACATTGAAGGCCATCAGTCTATGAAGGAGAAAGCAAACATATAGAGTGATTTAGATCAGAGGGAGAAGAAAGGTGAGCGGACTGATAAGACCATCAGACATTCCCCTGTGATTGCTCCCCCCCACTCTGTCTCACTTTCAAACCATAGCACTGTGATCCATGAATAGTGAAACCACTAAAGTCAAGAACACACAGCACATAAGGCAGTCCCTGTATATGATCATGGTAAAAGAGAATTGTATCAGTGTGACATGCATTATATTGGTGTTACTCGGTTGTCTCTGTAAAATAGTAAATTTTTTATTTACCAAAGGAATTTAATATGAATTCAGTGTGATCCTCATGTATCAATATTTGGGTCAATATATTTCCAAATTTTGATTAGAACTGCTTTAACTACAGCCACGCTTGCTTAGAAAAATCTAAGTCAGCGAAAGTGAAGGGTGTACAGCTGGGATCCCAACTCAACCAAATCTCAATGTTCTTTCTGTAAAATGCATTACAACTGATAATTACAACACACCTGCCTTTAAAAGTATTTTAAAACCGCACTCATCCCAAAACACAGATTTGAACAGGGGAGGGTGGGGGGATTGGGGTGACGATTGGATTGTGCTGGTAGGGGCGGTGTCTTTTTTTCTTGTCTATTCCAAAATGTTTTTTTTTTGACGTTAGCTAATTAAGGCTGAAGCAGTAACGTAATGAGTTCTCTCTGTCGGCTCTTCTCTTTTTAAAAGAGGAGCCTTGCCTATGATCTGCACACGGCCAAACCATCAGGACATTGTCAAGGCAAACAATAGCCTTATCTGGCCTCTATTCAAGCCACCTGATTAGTTGAGAAAAATAGGAAAAGAAAGAAAAGGCCATGTCCTTGCCCGGTAGCTGTAAATGTCAGCAAAAGGCCAAGGGACCCACCGTATCTTTATATATGTTAGCATATTTTACAGTCGGCCTTCCCTCTACGTAGATGACATGTCAACCTTGGCATGGTGGATATGCTCATGGCAGTATCAGAAATTGGGAAAGCCACTAAGAGACAGGATTGAAAAAAGTCTGTTTAAAAAAATGGTCTACTGAATATCACACTTTTGCAATCCACGCTGCAATATAATTGTTCTTTTAATTTTAATATAAAATGTTCTTTCAATTTGCATGATAGGACTATGAAGCGTCAAGTTTTTTTTAAGGATTTTAATCCGTCAGAAAAATTAGCAGAGCCATGGGATAATGTAAAGTACATCAGCAAAATGGATGTATTGTGGGTGTAACATTTGACGGTAACTGAATTTTATTAACAGCATTAACTGCTGGAAAAAGGGTGAGGAGGCAAAAAAAAAACCTGTGTTAACCTATGACAGCATGATCAATCCCCACTTATGATGAAACCTCAATTAACATAACAATTTAGGATAACAGGCCATTAGCAGGGCACGAATTAAGGGATTATTAGCAGCTAATTTTCCACCAATTTATCATGTTAGAGAATAATTAGAGGGCACCAGAGATTTTCTAGCTTGTCTAAAGGGAATTCTTACACTGAGTTTTGGGTATACTGAGTAATATACAGTATAAAAAGACCTATTTCTGTTGCATGGGATGACAGAGGATGTGCCTAGATTTGACCTGCTGCACTGTAATAAAATTGTAAAGAATGCACAATTCAGTTTCAGACAGCATAAAAGTGACAAAACAACAGGAGCTAAAAGGAATGCATGCAGTCTTAGCATGTCATTTGGTATAAATGTCAATGGAGGTTTGCTTGGTGGACATAACACAAGCTAATCACCACCAGGTATCAAACATTTGGGGCCATTTTTTTGTTCACTGTAGTTACCTTCACTTCACAGTTCCCTCTTCCTTTAAACTTAATATACCATTAAACCCATTTAACCCCATTACACTTAATATCCTGCGACAGAATTACAAACTTGTCATCAGTCCCATATGCACAAGCAGATCCACGCAGCTTCTCTCTTTTTTGGTCTTTACACTGAGGTAATCCTGCAGGTGTCTCCGCCGATGGCCTCCGTGCCCCAACCCTCAACACACTACTTCTATTCACAAGCTAGTTAGCAACCCAATTACTAGCATGACACAAAAAGCTTCAAGCCAAAAACCTGAGGCCACCCACATTCTCTGTGCCGACAAAAGATGCCTCTGTCCCCACCACAGGAGCCTCCCTCAAGTGGCCAGTCCACATCAGGAACCCTACGGTGATCATTCAGGCGCACAGCATTGCTACTCACTACACCGCTAATTATTCCGGCAGATTAGCAAGCCAATTATTATTGTACTTGTGCTAATTAGGAATTATTAAAAGCATTTATCAATTAGTCCTTACTGCTTGGCCTGGATGGGAAATGCTCATTAAAGTGGAGGAACATCTGGATGGAGGGGGCTTTGGTTCCTCAGTAACATGACAAACTGCATTTTTTGCCTCATTAAAGACAAAAAAATATATAAATGGGAAAAGGTGAGGCTTCTATACTGCAAGTGATTTACTTGTACTAGTACTGTAACTGAAAATGTAGGTGATTATAAAATATATTAAAACTTTGAATGAGTTTCAAAAGATATTACCATGAAACGTGTGAATACTGTGATGGAGCAGTGAGCGTGACACACTTAGCCTAATGTGCATGTTTTGGTGCTATGGGAGGAAACCAGAGTACCTTGAGGAAACTCACACAAGCGCCACACAGACATGTCATTGCTGTCCTTGAACTTGAACATAGGGCATTCTGACTAGTATACCACCGTGCCACCTAACACAGAAAATTGACTTGTTAAATGGATAATTAAACTAATAAGACAAACCTATTTCGAAATTAGCTATTAAAAAGCAGTGAATGGAAAACAAAATGTTAATCCTTCCTTCTTTTGCTCCAGACTGTAGTTGGGAGATGCGGAAGAATCTCCAAAAAAATAATTTGTTCTTAAAGGAGCCGAGCTTCTCTTATAAACACATGCCTGGGACACCTATCAGTAGAGATCTCTTTCAGGAGCTTTGCATTTAAGCAATTCCAAAGTCTTTATATTTACACCTTTCAACATTTCCCAAGCATTTCCCAAGCAAAACATTTCTCAATTAATTTTGGATTGCTATCACACTACCTTATCACTGACTAAAATGAAATTACTAAACTCAGTCAACTCTATAATAGAAAAAGTAAAAACATTCTTCAGGATTTCAAGTGGTGCAACAGAACATCAAGTTTAAAGCTTGGTGATACTGTAGGCATCTGTGTCTGGGTCTCAAGCAAATAAAATTGAGATGGCATACTGTCTCTGCCCTGTCTATCATGCTGATCCCAGGCAAGGGTGGATGCCTGTAAGATCATGATGTGGAAGTGGGTAGATAGCACTTTCCTTCAAGTGTATTATGCTGTCCTGTGACACAGTATGAACAGGTGAGCTAGAGCTGAGAATGCAATATCATTTAGATTTGGCATGGAATGTCTTTCTTTAATAGTATTTATTCATTATTTATACACAGGTCAGCTATCATTCTTACACTTTATATTTGCTTTTTACAGTCCTTTCATCCAAATATCTCCAACAGACTGGCAGCATTTGAGCTTCAAAGCTCCCATTAGAACCCCATTCGAGTTCTTTGTCTACTTCTCTTGTTCGTTTCCGAATGATGTCCTCATTCATGGAATTCTGTAATGCAGGTGGTGCGATCCAGAGGAATTACACCCCTACTGAAGCTTCACTTGTTCGCCCGCTCCTCAAAACCCCCCGTTAGGCGGTACATTTCACTACTAGCGTTCTTCATTATGACCAGAGACCCATGATTAGCTTGGCTTCAAAAAGGGTGGTCAGGGGACGCATACCAATTAGGTTACTGTGAGCACTTTGGGTCACATTGCTATGGAAACCAAACCTAGCCCCCTAGTACTGACACACACATTCATGAATACCACCCAAACTGTTTTCATATAACCGTTTTTTATAGCCAGGGTAATGAGGGAAGGTCCAAAGAAAGGTTTGGAAACCAACTGAAGTGTTGGCAAGCTGATAAACAGAGAAGATATCACCCATTGTTCATTTAAGGTTATTTTGGGTTCTTTTTCCCAAGAAAGGAGGCATGCCAAAGTTTGTTGTTTGATGCAAACACAGTATTTTCTTAGTAGAACAGTTAAGATTTTTGGTGTCCTATACAGCACGAGTTCAGGTTTCGAAGCACGGACTGGTATACACATTAGAAGATGTAACAATTCTACTACAAAATAATTTCTATTTGATTCTATTTATCTTTCTGCTGTTATCTGCGATGAGCATCGAGTCACCATGGAAAATAAATTAAACGAGTGATATCAGGTGAAATTCTTTTTCAAGCGGGTAGCCACTAAAATCATGTCATGTGAAAGTTCAGCGGCTACCAATCAGAGCTTAAAGCTACATTTGGTTCACAGATTCCACCAAACACTTATTTCCCGCAAACATTTGGTTCACATTTCCAAAATGGTTGGCATTTCCCATGAGTATATATTTAGATAAGGTTACTTTGACACTCGGGTAACTTTGACATCCGTAATTTGTTTCAGTAGCATGCTCAGTTATCCTTCCTGAAAATATACAGGTGCTGCTATCTGCTCAGCCCGGGAGGTAACAGCTCACGGGACATTTATTTTTTTTTACAAAATGGTCTAACCCATGAAGTGCTGTTATTTGTCTGGTGAGTTTGTTAAAAAAAATTCTAAATGCTTCTACTTCATATTAAAAATATCTAACCTTGGAAGTATGCATTAAATATTGATTTATTAAATGTTAACTATGTTTTTTTTTAATCTGTAGTTTTGGGGTAGCATTGACAGCCTGTAAAAGTTACCCAAAGGCCATGTCTATGATTCCTTAACACATTTGGTCTCAGTGAACAAGATGAACACGTACTATAATCTTAAAATTAAACATTAGTGGTGTATGTTGGTATCATGAAATTGGATGGTTTTTTTTAATTTAGTTTGAACTAGTTCAGATGACATGTATTTCAACAAGTTTTGATGATATTAAATTTTGATGCTAATCACACATAGCTTTTGTCAGTCAATGTTGTCTTCACTTTTACGAGCTCAGTATCCACAGGGACATGTCTATACTGCTATCTCTGTATCTGAGCCCACATGTAGCATATATATATATAATCTTGCATCCAAAAACTTCACTGTATTTTCCAATATTTATATATATTTAGGCTATCAAATGGCAGGAAATGTCAATCCGTAGTTACAAATGACAATCTTACTGGTTGTTTGTGGTCCATGGCATGAGGATTATAGTGTGTGTCAATGTTACCCCATGGCATGTCAGGGTTACCAATGAGCCTTGGGGTAACATTGACAAGTCCCATGTTTCTTCTTCATCTTCCCAAATGGCAATGAAAAACCTAACAAACTGTTAAGTGATGCATCAGACTAGCTCACTGGTGCACTAACATAGGTTAAAAATGTACAAATGAAAAGACATGTCAAAGTTATGCCATATTATATTCATGATGCACAAGAGTCTCCACTGTATACTCACTGCACAATAATAATAATGATAATAATAAGCTAAAATATTACAAGCTAGCTAGGTATTGCTCACGGATCAATACTTCCTGTAGGAAACTAGCTAGATACTGCTCATGGTTTCACTCAAAAACATTTGAAAATGGAAAAATTGCGAGAGGGTTACCTAGGCAACCAGAGATGCTCATCCCTCATGATCTCCTGTGTGTCTGCCCCCTTACTTATGTATAACATAAAGACACGATAAGCAGAAACTGATTAGCATAAAGACTTGATTGTTTAAAGAGAACAACATGAATATTGAAATCGTTCTGTGTATTTTTCTCTTTTTCTATTTTCTCTCTCTATATTTTCTTCTCTTTCTCTCTCTCTCTCTCTCTCTCTCTCTCTCTCTTATACTTTTATGTCAGGATGGTTGCCTCCTGAGACAACATTGTCAGCTCAGCTCCACTGGGACTCCTGTTTTAATTACTTTAATTAATTTCCAATCAAGCAACAGTAAACTAATCAACGGGATGCCAAAAATGGTGACAACTCTGTTATGAACGCACACGACGAACAACCTGATATCCACAAAGAGGAGGAGGAGGAACATGAGTTAGTAAAATGCATTGAAAAGGTTAAACACTGCATTTTTAAAATAATATAAGCATTTGTCATGCGCCAAGTAATGATGTACAGTATACAGTACATGCCATTCCTATTGCTACCAATTCTTCTACCATGCCAAGGTCAGAAAACATATACGTGTTGATATTAGAAAACTCTTTTCCATTAGTTTAGGGGGGTTTTTTTGGCTAAAAGGAAAATATAAGTTGGTTTTTTTCTCTAGCTATTCATAAACATAGGGTTAATAATGTCACACTCAGACTTCATGCTTTGGCTGTGAGTTAAATACAGTGAGTAATGCTGTATGTGTCAGAATTATTATCACTAAGAAATGTTGTTTTCTAGTCCCTAATAGAATAAAATTACTCATACGTAGGGACTTAGAAATATATATTTTTTACGTTTAAAATAGAATCAGGAAAACATAGACTGAAAAAAATATATCTACTGAGCTAGCAAGTATTTTATGACATTTATATAAAGCCACTGCTAGAAGCAACTCCAAAACTCTGTAGAGAAAATAATTCAAACACCCGGTAGATCAGCGCCGCAGTGGTGAGCACACTCTCATCATAGCTAGAACGTCCTGGGTTTAAGACCGTTGGTCATCGAGGGCGTTTCTATATTGAGTGTGCATGTTCTGCCCATGCTTGGGTGGGTTTCTTCTAATGGCTCTGTTTTTCTCTCACAGTCCCAAGACATGCACATTCAGCTACTTGGCTATTGTAGGTTGCCCCTAGGTATGAATGTAAGTGTGAATGGTCATTTGTGTTGGCCCTGCAATTGACTGCCGAGTTGTTCAGGATGTACCTTGTGTTTTGCCAGCTGGGATTAACCCACAACCCTAAGTAGGATAAGTGGTAAGAATAATGAATAAATGACTTATTTAAACTCATAAAACAGGTGGCACGGTGGACAGTGGTTAGCACGTTCATCCTACAGCAAGAGGGTCTGGGTTCGATTCCTCTTGTTGTGTTTCTATGTGGGCTTTGCATGTTCTCCCTGTGCTTGTGTAGGTTTCCTCCAGGTACTCATCTTTCCTCCCAGAGTCCAAAAACATGCACAGTAGGCTAATTGGCTGTTCCAAATTGCCCCTAGGTGTGAGTGTGAACGGTTACGTGTGTTACCCCCTGTGATGGAATGGCGAGCGATTCAAGGTGTACATTCTCTTGCCCAGAGTAGGCCAAGATGGGCGCCTGCCTCCACACGACTCTAATTATGATTAATCGGCTTTGAAAATGAATGAATGAATGAATGAACTCATACAAAATACATTGCCAATTCAATTGTTAGAATGAACATGTACATTATATATTACATTTGCACTAACGCTATGCTAATTCCCCGGAAACACCTCACAGCAAATGTTATCATAGAGACAATTTACTGAAATGTCTCTATGACAAGTACCATAAATCACCATAATTTCAGGTTCCCTTGAATCAGATTACCTTTGCTTTGTGTTTGAAGTTTGTATTAAATCAAAGTTTGTGTTTTGAAATCAATCCGTCTTCCTCTCATTGATACCACTTTCCCATCAGGGTGAGGGGCTGGGTCAGTGTCAGAGCCAATCCTAGAGGTGGGGATACACCCTGAACAGGTAGCCTTGCTATTGCAGGTCAGAAACACAGAAACATACAACCATTCAAACTCACCTTCACACCCAGGAACAATCTAATGTAGCCATCTGACCTAATGTGAATGTCTTTGGACTGTGGGATTAATCCAGAGTACTCCATGGAAACCCTCACAGAAAGACTCTGGAGTGCCATAGATTTGAGCCCAGAGGTTTCTTGCTCTGAGGTGACAGTACTAACCACTGCACCACCATGCTGACTGGCTATTCAGCCACACAGTTTAATATTCATTGGTCAATCTTCAAGATACTTTCTGCTACCTAGTACAAATCTCTCTCATTTTTGGCAATGCACTAACAGAAGGCATATCTCTGAAGATGAAATTATAAGATGATTATCACAATCTATATGATCTGCACATTCCATTTTGCATTAGAAAAAAATTGTTGTTGTTTTTTTATTATTATATAATTGGTTTGGTAATTTTGGACCTAATTCCGCTGATGAGGTTTCAACCCTCCCTATAAAAGAAAGCTCTTAATTGATTGCCAGAATCAAACAATGCTAATTGGGTTTCTGCCGAGTCCTTTAATCATAATTCAGATGAGTGCCTATAATTAATCTAACGAACGACCGTCTGACCGTGACTGGAATGGGAACTGATAGTTTGATGAAGAGCGGGAGAAGTGAGAGGAGGATGAGTGAAGCTGGTGGATGTGGGTTTTTTTTATGCTCACTATCTTTGAGTGGATGGTAAACTAAATCAGGTTCCAGAGTACTAATAAAATCAATAACCTTGACATGAAATAGTAATGAAGAAAGTTTAAGTCTTGATGTTTCATGCTGGCAGTTGAAGCTTTTGTGAATTAATGATATCGATATTTGGCAATTCAAAGTTTTTCTCAAGCTGTCATGCCAGGGAAACCTATCTATCCACCTATCTTTGTACCTATATGTCTTTTTTATCTATCTATCTATCTATCTATCTATCTATCTATCTATCTATCTATCTATCTATCTATCTATCTA
>JBCNYG010000009.1:10092590-10113799 GCA_039654305.1 Porochilus rendahli | reverse complement strand
CTGGCGAGCTGTCCAGGGTGTACCCCGCCCTCGCCCAGAGTCGGCTGAGATGGGCGCCAGCCTCCCTGCGACCCTAAATAGGATTAAGCGGTTCAGAAAATGAATGAATGAATGAATGTACAGGCTGACACGGTGGCATAGAGGTTAGTACTTCCACCTCAATAGGCTCCAGCAACTCGAGAAGGATTGAGCGGTAAAGTGCTTTGTGAGTGCATAAAGTAAATTTTTTAATTTACATTTACAACATTTGGCAGACGCGCTCATCCAGAGCATCTTATATTTTTATACAATTTATAAAACTGAGCAGTTGAGGGTTAAGAGCCTCAATCAAGGACCTAACAGTGGCAGCTTGGCGATACTGGGGTGGTGCTGATTTTAATTACTCAAGTGACCAGAAGAGTTCTTTCACTTGTACCTCTGGAAAAAGCATTAAAGCTTCCACGTAGCAAGACAGAATTTACAAGTAGAACCCGTTAGGAAGCCAGGAACCCTTAATGATCCAATAAACTCAATCATGTTACTCATGATATCACACTTTTTAAGGATGAATGAATACATGGTTAATCAATCAAATCAAATATCCCCCAGTGCATTCATTTTTACTTTGAAAATATTTATATAAGAGACAGCAGTTTAGTCATGAGTTTAGTCATGAACAAGATATCTTTTCACCCTCAGGCCGTCAGTCAAGCAGACTCCCCTTTGTTCTAATCTGTCCAGAGATGGAAGTATAGGACACTAAAACCTCCTTCTTCATGTTCCACCAGACCATGGCGTTCGCCCTTATCGCAGAGGCTGGACGATAAATTAAGACGCTCTTTCTGCATGTTTTTTTATATGCCTTTGTACTCATGTACGAATATTAAACTCTAGACAAAGGTGAATGATACATTATTCATTTGTGGGCAAAGGCAGCAGCGGGTGTCTGAAAAGAGGCTGACATTTGAGCTTTTCACCAACATCTGCAAAATTACATGCTTCCTATTGTGAGTCAATGAGGACCAGGCAAGGTCCATAAAAAGAACGAAATTGACTTGTCACCGCAATAAAGGCACGGTATATACATCCCAAATCCTCAGGTGTATATGCGTACGGGGAATGAGAGAGTGAATAGTCTGTTGTCGTTCATCCTGTATGCTTATGAATAGGAGCGAAGCTATCGGCAGGCCGGCTTTGACCAAACGCTCCTATTGTGCGGGGAATAAAGAAACAATTTCTCTTTGAAGTTCCTCACGGCTTTGGGATCAGTGGGTCTTGTGCTGCAGATGTAAGGTGCACCAGTCAAAACTGTTTCCAGGTCAGCCCTCATACGCGCCGCCACGTCGTCTTAAACACTTCATCAAAAATGGAAAGCCTGACGTTAAGAAGTGAAGCACCTATTCATGGCTCTGTGGTTACACCTCTTTTGTAGACCTACATCCCATTCCAGATTTAAAGGCGTTTCTGAAAAGAAAAGAAGCCATTAATCTTTACTCATCTCACACCGTGTCTACCTGCAGCTGAAGCCACCAGCCAGGTCCAATTAAGTGACAGCTAACATTTTCTTTCACTTTCTTGTTTTCCTTCACCACCACAGGCTTTGTCCTCATGTAAATGTCTTCAGAACGTCATTCTCTCCCCCAAATGTCACCATCGCCTCAGTGCCCATACAAAAAGAAACCTGCCTTTTTCCCGCCTGGGTCATAGCCAGCGATTAAAATCTTACACAATGGCTCACTATCCCTGAGGATCGCGTGGCTTTTGAATCTTTTGATTCAGCTCATTGTTTGTTATAATAGGCAGAAGGTGGATGTAGCAGTACGAGGGAGAACACATCTTTTCACTATTCACACCCACACATAAACAGTTGTCACATCTGCAATGAGGAAGACATTCAGTAGAAATCAAAACAAATACAAAAAAAAGAAAAATATTACTCATAAATTTAACATTACTTTACAGAATGTTTCCTGGGAGAACCTCAGCTTTTCTGATTACATGGTACTTTAGACTTTAACGATGCCAAATAAATGTAGTGGTTGGCACAGTGGCATTGGAGTTAGAAGGTCCACCTCACAGCATGAAGGTCTGGGGTTTGAGTCCCTGGCCCAGTGAGGGCACCTCTGTGTTTAGTTTGCACGTTCTCACTGTGTTTGCATGGGTTTCCTTCTCCAGTCCTAAGACATGCATGTTAGACTTTTCAGCTGTTTCGAATTGGCCCTAGGTGTGAGGATGACCGTGAATAGTTGTGTGTTGAGCTGTGATGAACTGGTGAGCTGTTCAGGGTGTGTATCCCACCCTTGCCCAGAGTCGGCTCTCATACGTTCCAGCCTCTCCACAACACAAGTAGGATTAAAAGATTTAGCAAATGGATGACGGGATAAATTTTGTTCGTTTGTCTCGCCATGTCCACACAAGTTCTCTGGTTCATACACACTTCCCAAAAACATGCCTGGATTGGGTAGTTGAATAAATGTCCTTGCTGGCATGCCCTGAACTGGCGTCCCATCCAGAGTACATTTCCACCTCAAGCCCTGATCATTACAGTGATCTAGCCATAATATATAGACTAATATAAGCTGCAAAAAAGTGTGTGGAAAAAGAAAAAATGTGGGTGGCATAATGAGTCACCGGAAGAAGGTCCTGGGTTTGGGTGTTTCTGTGTCGAGTTCTAAATTGCCCCTAGGTGTGAGCGTGAATGGTTGGCCCTGCAATAGTCTAGTGAACTGTTCAGGTTGTACCCCGCCTTCATCTAGTTTAGGCTGAGATAGGATCCAGCGACCTTAGCAGGATTAAACAGTTCAGAAAATGAGTGAGTGAGAGCAAAATATAGATCGTTGAATCTAAGCCCCCATATTTCTTTCTGCCGTTACTGGGCACTCCGTGTCTGTTTCTGGAGGCTTCCAAGTTGAAATCCATATGCAAACCATCTTGAATCCACAGTTTCCACCTCAAATCTGGATTAATCACACACAATGTCTAGTGCAGTAACAATAGAGGAATTAACAAACAAAATGTTTCAGGAAGGCTTATGCCAAGCCAATATTTTTGAGCAGAAAGATTTAAGTGACAAAATGAGGTTTGGAATAGAAAGGGGAAGAAAAAAAAAAAAAAAACCAGCCAGGACTGCTGATATCAGCTCATCATCCCCACTGTACTCAAACGCAGTTTCTGCTGCATTGATGCTGATTCTATTGATTGTGGCCCTGAACAGTCCTAGAATGAGATTTGCCTAAAAGTTAACCCACTATAAATGAATCAATAATTATCATTAGAGATGAAATGGTGGCCATTCGACAAAGAAAGTTGTGGACAGAATTGACTAATACCAGCTTTATGGTTTACTAGTTATTTACTTTAGGAATTATAAATACTTGGTTAAAAAAAGTTGGAAATAGCAAATGAACCAAAAGTCTCCGGGGCAACAAGGAGGAGACATATAATGATCAGCCACTACATTAACACCACCTGATTGGTCTGCAGCTAGACAGCCACATTGCAGTACAGCAAACTTCAGTGCACTGTGTTCTGGGATCTATCTATCTGAACCAGTCAACCATCAGTAGCTCTTCTGTGGGATTAGACCAGAAGTACTAGCATTCACTCTCTTGGACACCCATGAAACTCTTGCCATTCCATTGGTTGTAATTTCTTGGACCACCTTTGATAGGTACTTACCACTGCAGACCAGGAACACCCCACAAGCTCTGCTGTTTTGGAAACTAATAGACCCAGGGTGAAATGTTATGTTGAAGAATACATACAGATGCCGTATTGAGCCCGTAAGAAACTTGAGCTGTTGGAAAACTAATGCTAGGCTGGTGTTGATGTTGGTTCTCGTTAATTTTTTTTTCCAACTAAGCCATTACTTTTCTTACATATCATACTTACCTTAATATAAGTACTTACCTTAATTACTTAGCAACTTTTATGTATCTAACATATTTTTACAAAAAATAACACCTTTATGTTATGTTTTTAAACTTACCTTTAATCTTCCTTGCTTTGTTTAGTTACCTTACTAAATCCTATTAGTTCCTCACTGCACTTAATCTACAAATTAATAAAAAAAATCTAAAAACAGTTTCATTACTGACTGTGTCAAACAAAATCATGAATAAAAACCGTCTAGAAAATCAGTTACGAAATGAAATCAATTTGCAGTTACAATGTCTTCGAAAGGAGACACTTTTGTTGTGTAGTACTAAAAGATACTTTTAAAAAAAGCACAGAGGTTTTGAAGGATAAATAAGCAATGTTTTAATTAAATTCACATAATTTATTATAGAGATTAAAGAAGTTATAGAAAGAGCAGAACTGAATGAATAGAAATATACAGAAACCATGAAAATAAGTACATTAAGAAGTAATTTACAGTAATATTCATCCTGAAAACAGTGCGCAGACAATCGACAGTGTTTACAGTAGACATTTTCATTTCATTTAAATACATAAATTAGACAGACGACGTGTAAGAATGTTGTCAGTTAGTAGCGTTGCATATTAAAAATATCTGTTGCATATGTACTTGTATTTAAATTGGTCTTGAAATTGCAAATTTAAAAATAGCAAAAAAAGTTTTGGAAATTAAATTTGCAAGAAAAAAGGCACATCTGCTCTTCTGAAATATAGCCTGATTTCTTTTTGTATAAATTCATTAGCAAAAAAACATCCAATTGAAAATAATCACCTTAAACAACACAAAACAAAAAAACCCACAATGCCTGGCTGGTGCTAGAGTATAAGCTGACCAGAATAAAACAATAAAAATTAACAAGTTTAAATTTAGAAAAATCAGTTTCCTCTGAATGTTTACAGTACTGTACATGCTGTATATTCTTACTGTTGGAAATGCATCTGCTTTTTTCACAGTGTTGCTACAGATTACCTAAGAAGATCCTGACAGGAAGATTTGAATTGTTCGAGAACACCCTGAGACTACAAGTTTCACCACCAAACTGAAAACCAGGTGATATCGGATTATTTGAGACTACTGGTACATGATGCTAGATGGTGTTATTGGAAGTACAAAGGATATACAAGCATATGATGGCAATGAGAGCAGTGAACAGGAAACTCGTTTTAATAAGACATTATAACTCAATTATATATTAGTACTTTTTTTCCTAAAATGTTTTTTTAAAACTTAAGGCAAATCCTTAAGCTGTATTTGGCCACTTATGTTAATATTTGTTCCTTGATATATTCTTGCAGTTCAGAGGCTTTTGGCAAAAACCAGCAAATTTGGCACTGGCAAACTTAACAAGCCTTTTCTCAGCAGCTGGATCCATTCCAGCCTGTTAACATTTCCATTTCCTTCAACTCTATGCTCAGCTGAAAAGGCTTTCTTGGTCCAAAGTGACACCCAGTAGGTTTTTTTTTCCTTTCTTTTTTTTTAATCCTCCGTCCGTGCCGGCATGGACCACGTGTACAACACTCTTATCACATCACAGATTTGTTTCATCCCATGAAGGATCATTCATGCTCTTTAATACTCTCCTGACTATCTTCTCCAGCTCTTTCCTTGCTTTCTGCTCCTCCTCCAAACTGCTCTTCATCCTCTTGTTATCCTGGAAAAGAACATTTTATGAATCCGGGTCACGGCACCAGATGTTGATTCACAAGAAATTAAAGATCAAATTGTTAGAATATTAGTTTATTTCATGCAAATTTTCAAGTCATTTGAAATGCAGCTTATATATTATGTTTTCTGTTGATGAATTAATAAACAATTGAATACAATTGCGTATTTTTTAATATACTTTTAAATCTACGTGAAGGACCCCCACGCAAAAAAAATTCATAATTATCCTTCTATATGTTGCTGAAATACACTGCTGAAAAAATTATATTCACATTTTTTGCAGCAAAAGTATCACTCACGTCCAGCACAACTGACCTTTAGACAGTAAACCAAATTAAGTGTCTTTAAATTTTGTAATATATAGATATATTTTTTAAAACCATAGGCTTTTCAAAAACCTTCAGAAAATCATTTTCTGTGCCAGATTATTTTTGTAAAATTTAAAAGGAAATTAAACCCCAATTTAATAAAAACCGCAGTCTTTTCAAACTGGCTAATGCAAATTATTAAATTTAGGAGGTTGCAACTTCAAACTGTAAGTAAAAACACGTGAAATATGTATATATTCATGAGTAACTGGAGACCTTGAAAGGCTTTCCTTTCACCTAAAAGGAAATGTGTGTTAAAACTAACATCAAAAATATACCTGCTTGAGCTCCTGAAGTTCATCTCTCAGCGCATAAACAGTGTCCACCAAACTCCTTTGAAAAAAATGATTACAACACAGTACAATCATTAAAGCACAAACAGTGTCATGTCGTAGAAAACATGCCTTTATATTAAACATAAATTAAGGGGAGAGTGGGGCGGTTAAGACGAGGGACACACACACACACACACAGCAGTGTACCTTTTTCTAAAAATACACGTAAACCATGAATTAGTCTATAAGCCAAGAGAACTCCAGATCAAGGAGTGACGATAATGCACTAGTACAATCCAATTAGCAGTTAAAAAAAACAAACAAACATAAATAAAAACTTCATAAAATTTAAAGTGCAAAAACTTCATTATGCTACAAGTTGAAAATAGCTAAACTCCCAGCACCTGCTACTGCATGGACTTTATTTATATACAAGGACCAGATTTGCTCTTATATTTTATGATGCAAAAATGTTTAATCCAGTAATGAAGTTCACAGGTTCCAAAGGGATTGTTTTTAGGTGGCCTGGTTTCTCTGCAATGATCATTTTCTCATTCTAAACAGTCCTTACTATTAAATGAACATCACTGGAGCGATCTAATCATAAAGACACGCTATTGTGTTTTTATAGGTTCTTTAAATATTACTCCTACCTCTCTTCAATCACGGTCTGACCGTTGCTCTTTATTTCTTCTACAATGATCTTCTCCTCTTCAGGGAAAAGCATATGCAGCCCAGAATCCTTCCTTGAACCTGTTTCAGGAAAAAAAAAAAACCCTCTAGGTTTAAAATGTCAAAATTGAAAAACGTCATCTGAATAATGGTCATCAACTTACTGCTGTTTCGTGTGACAATGCTTAGGATGATGAACGAAAAAGAGTGAGAGCTTTAGGTAATGCAAATATATTTCACACTAAAATAAAACCAGTAAATGATACTTTTCAGTATATGCTACACTGGAAGGACATGATCTGATTGGTCCACTACAAGCTTTTAAAAAACTTAACTTATTCAAAATATTTTCTTATATGTAACTGGTAGAAAGTTATTAAATAATTCTTGATATTCTTCTAGGAGCCAACTTCAACATCCGTGACATCAGAAAAGTTGAACAAGCTGAAAATATTTTGAATGAGTAATAAAACAAAGAAATTGGCTTTTGTATTATATAGAGAATTATTCCGATCACGGTGTTTTAGAAAGGCCTCATTCAATAATTGTTCATTATCCAGAGTGGATAACGCTTAAATCAAAATGGGTACATATGGTTTGTCATGGTCACTTGAAACAGGTGGCGTTTAATGAATTAAAATGGAAAAAAACATTTTTTTCCCAGATTTTTTTCTTGAGATTTCACATAGTTTATACACAATCGCAACTTCATGGAGTGCCATGCACTTATAAGGATTGAACAGTCTCAGAACAGAACAGAGGTTCCGTCTCAGGGACTATTCAGTGATATCCCTATCGCCGTCGGCGAGTAACTGTGATTTAATCCAATAAATCTGATTCCACTTTCTGGCATCTATAATCAAATATGTATTGTATGCATGGCCAAATAAAATCCCATAAATCTATGTACATTCTGTACCACTGAAACTGGTATATTTCTGCACGTTTTACAAACTGACTACAGCTTTGAAATGTCAGAGACGTTGCCCTTGAAGACTGAGGCATTACTCGGGATGTACAATTGATTCTAAAGCCTAATACAAGCTAGTGAACAAGACAACTACATACATACATATATAAATATATAAACAAAGCAATAGAAACAAGACAAATGATGAAATAACCTGTAATACACAAAGATAGGCAAAAGGCAGAGAGTCATCAAAGAAGCTGACCTCTAACATCAACGCTATAAGTATTAAGGAGGAAAAAACAAACAAAAAAACCCAAGATAGGAGCATTCAAGTGGAAGGGAGTAGAATACACTCATTTTCAAAGTGTGTTTATTTGCAGTAGCCCTTACGAGAGGTGGAACCCATCCTGTAACTATGAGTTGTCCATATACTGTCATAGTCCGAGTCTTCTGATTGGTCAGATGACAGTTCCAGGCGAAACACACTGGCACGGCAGCCGACAGCCTCCATACGTGACTGGCCTACTTCAGCCAGCACATGATTGTGCATCAAATCAGTGCCCTGCCATGCTGATGGTTTTGGAGTGGGTCAAAAGGTCAAACCAATAAAATGGAAGTGGAGGGAGGGTTTGAGGTGGAATAAAACCAACCGAGCAGTAAAATTCATGTTATGATGGAACAAAAAGGGGGAAAAAAATATTTTAACGGTGAAGGAAAAAATTTACGCATGTTGAAATCAAACAAAAATAATGAAAGTTTAATGTAAGTGAGACCAACGGAGCACAGAAAAACAGGAGGAGGAAGGGAATAAGTGGGGAACAGAAGGAGACAGAAAGCAGAGAAACTGGTTAAAACAGGTTTGAAGAAGAAGCGTTACTGAGAAGTGCACATCCCCTAATTAATAGCTGCTAAATAACAGCTAATTCAATGCACGAGGTATGTTTAGATCAATGAGTGAAAAAAAGATTACAGGAAGAAGCACAACACTGATGTCCTTTAGACCAAACAGATGTTGTTCCACAATGGTGTTCCATGTAAACCCTGTCCAGAAATGTAAAATTTGTAGAAGGGCTAGTTAGAGACCAACTAGTAACAACTCACCACAGTCATCATCATCATCAATCATAAAAACCCTTTAAAGCACAGTGGCTGATGAATCCTTGAATCTGATTGGACAGAAGGGATTGTTTAACTTTCTGTAACCATAAATCTGACAGTAGTGTCCATCACAAGGCTATTAAGGTTGTTATTAATGCATTTGTTCTCCTAAATTGTATCCATCGCTTCACCCACTTGTATGATGGATGCTTAGAGAAATGTTAATTGGCAGATTTTCTACAACATTTGACGGACACAAAGAAAAAAATTGTTGTTCATTCAAGGAAATCGGTCGCCTTAACGTTGTGCGCTCGCTTGAACACACCTTAGCCAACTGTAGCACACAATCTAAAAGAGCAAAGCAGCTACATGGGTATTGCACATGCATGATGCCCCATGTGACACCAGTTTAAAAACTAATGAAAGAGGCATTACTCAGTATGTCCATCGGGGTTTCCCAACAATGAAACACAGTCACCGGGACGTCAATCAATGTTGATTTTCTGTCATACCGAGTGACATTGTGCATGGTTATGCTTCAACAAAAAAGGGGGGGGGAATTAATAATGCAACCCTTTACATGGGTTTTTTTATATAACAAAAACTGAAAGGAAATGAGAAGTTCCATTTGAACCAAATCACTCAAAATCCCTAGAACATGACACAAAATCAAGGTCATTTGCGGTGTACTCTTACTTGAATTGAGTGTTTGTCTAGTCTTGGCACTTGTGCAGTACGCCTCTATTACTTTCAGGATCTGCGCATCCTCCTCCAGGGCTGCAGTGCCTGAAAGGGAAACGGGATGCGAAATGTGAGGTATACAAAACAATACTCTCCATACGCGATGTATAATACTAACTGTGCCGGGAAAAAAAGTTCAACATCACATGCATCGCCATACTTTTCCTCATAGAATACTCTTCGTCTGAGGGCTTCCGCTCCTTCCTTTTGTGAAGAAGCTTCTTCATGCTTTTGGGGCTTTTGTTGAGATCCTGTTCAAACAACAAAGAGTATTAAAGCAATTCTACTTAAAACTACATGTAAAAATTACTCAAACCGTGCAGTACGGTTAATATGAGCATGTGACTCACTCAAGAACTGAACTGACATCTGAAAAAACTAAATCTAGCTTCAGCCACATTACAGAGGCACTGCCACATGACCAGGTTTATATATCCTACTAAAATCACGAGGAGGATGGAGCCTATCTCAGCCGTCTCTGGGCAAAGTACACAGTAACTGCACATATACATACATTCCTTAACACTGCAGTAGAAACCATTCAGGTGTCCAAACCTCTTTATAACAGAGAGCTGCTGATGCTTTAAGTGGTGGTGCTGGTCGAAGGCAGCTCAGGCTCCAAGGTTTCTGGGTTTTTGGTGGCTCCAGTGGGCCCCACATCATGGGGCTGTGTGGGGTGCAGTGGGAGGAGAGGTGAGGGAGGGTATGGTAAGCCCCCCGGCTCTCGTGTGAGTGTCTTGAAGGGGTTGGTGGGTGAGCGGGGAGCTATCCAAACATAATATTGGTAAACAGAAAATATTTACATTGTGTACACCATCTTATCTACACACAACAACAAAAAAGTTATATTAATTAAAAAACAAGGTGTCACATTTTCCATCACATTATAGTTACACATAGGGCTGTGTGATATGACGATATACAGTATATCAGAAGATACTGTTTTATGCTCTACCGCCATGTTGCAAATCACACTGTTAACAGCAATATAAAGAGTTTATATGGGATTCAGGGGTACGACTGCACTCAGATATCTATCACAATCTGGTAGTACGACCAGTACAAGAACCTAATATAAAAAATATATATATAGATTTAGGCACTACCTAAAGGCGGAGCGCTTGACAGATATCATTACTGATAGGCGTCCAAGGATGGCATTATAAGAGATGTGTGGCTTCTGTAAGAAGTTATTTCAGCCCTGGAGCAAATCAATAAATTAATCTTTCCTGCATTTCGCATACTCATAGAATGTACTAGAGAGGGAGCACACATGCTAAACTAGTGTTAGTACTTACTGATTATATGTATTGGGCCTTATTTTTATAACTGTATCTGTAACTATAACTGTAGCACAATCCCGTGTGTGTGAGTAATCACAAGCACAAAGGACTGATTACATCACACAGAGAATCCGAACACTACCAGTTCTGAAATGTCCATACTCCCAGCGTGCACTCCTGTGGTCAGAGACTCAAATACTCAAAATAAAAATGTTTAATGGTTAATTTTTAAAAATATGACTGCTCTACACTACATAAAGGGTTAATATGTGCATGCAGCATCTCAGTTATTTGAGTCATCTAAATGAACTTGGTGTGTTTTTTTTTAGCTATGTACGAAAAATGCTGGGAGGAACCTCCATATTTATCGTGGCCCTTCCATTAGCAGGTTCGTGCTTGTTGTCAGTTTTGATATTGTGTGACAAGGACTGAGGTTCGGACATGGAACAGCAATCAATGTCATGTTTCAAGCCTATAGGGCTCTGCTACAAAAATTTTTTCACAAACTGCCTATCTACCATGTACGGTCGTACTGAGTGGAATATCACTTTTATTATATCCACATCCACTGGAATGAAAGAAAAATAAATTTTTTATTATTTTAATCATATTTTAAATTATACAAATATCACATTTATGCATTTAAGTATACAATACTACAATTACATTATATTTGTCAGAAATATGCCCAATCTGCATAAACAGACAGGAAGATTGACCATAACAATTAATTTGGTGAAAAATTGAGTTTTGTTGTCAGTAAGATTAGTTTCAGCACATAGGTTAAAAAAATGTGTACTCATCGTACAAAAGTTGATAGATGCAGAGAAGCAAATCAGAGTGCAGAGCAAAGCGAAGGTCCTCAACGGTAAAAACTTTCCTTCGATAGAAAACTTACTGGTCTTTATAAAATCACTGACACCTGAGACCCCTTCCACAAATTACAGAAACGTCATAGGATTACTTTTTCGCTACTTTAAAGGTAAGACACATCACTATGCTTAATATGATGTATAATGTTTGAGCTGTATGTGCTGACCGTATGGCATGGTTTTAAACTGGAAATGTTGGTCGACATGCGTTTGGTGTGGCGATGCAGATGCTCCACCCACTCCTGTAGATCCTGAGGGTTATTACAGATCACCTGGATCCTGTCAATCATACTCCCTACAGACAAAAAACTCCATATAATACAGCACTGAATTATTAATCATCAGCGTGTACTTACCTAATTCTCGAACAGTATTTATGCAATTAATTCAACAACTCACCGGATATTTCAAATGCATTTCTAGTTTCTTCACTCTTGGTAACAGCCATCCCAGTTAGAAGAAGTTTCCCCTGTGAATCAACAATATTGTATGACCTCCTGCAGGAATTATTCCAAAAGCAAACTGATGCAGTTGTTATTAATAAAAACACAATCGTGTCCTGGTGGTCACCTGGTATATAAAGCAGCTCATCCGAGGGCTGGCAGAAAGCACCACCAACACATGAGGGAAGAGCAGCAGGTAACGCTCATTCTTCTCCTGAAAAGCAGACAGAAGGGTCAAAACTAACCATCATACACTGCTAGCATGACAGCAGTAAACAGAATTAAATTATTTACTTGATGTTGGTTAGCAGAAGAGTTGTGTGTAGCCATCCTTACACATTACCCAGTCCAAAAAAAAAGTCACACACATATTGTTGTTCCGCTTTTAGCCTTGCTTACAGCAGGTCATTGTTTCAACAAACTTAAGCAACATAACATTTATTTCCATCCAGTGTTGAGTTCATTTCTCACCGACGTCTTGAACTGATGAGGGAAAAACTGAAGCACTTCATAAAGTCTTCTCCAGCACATGCCGAAAACTTTCAATAGGGTTAAGGTCGGGACTCTGGGGTGCCGATACATATGTGAAAATGATTCCTTGTGCTCCCTGAAACACTCTTTCATTATTTAAGGTCCCATTTTAAATCCGTGTCATCAGGGAAGAAAACGTCCGGTTCTGTGATAACCTGCTCATTCAGCTCATCAGATGACTTCAGTTTATTGCCACATTAATGTTGCTGAGCCTCGACCCGACCAACTGGAGCAACAACGCCGTGGAGATTACATGCTGTGATCAAGGCTAAATTCCCTTGTTTTTGGCCGGCAGTGTATTAAGTATTTAAATCTAGACATTTTTAATTACGCTAGTCACTAAACAGAAGATTCAAAGAACATTCGTGTTTGGCAAACCAAATTTAATTTATGCTCTCGTCTTTTTGATAGAGAGACAAATCAGGATTTGCTTGAAGACTGCGGTGTGTGTGTGTATGTGTGTGTGTGCGCGCATGTATAGACGCACCTCACTGCCATGGTTCTGCATGAAAACCTGAGACATATAGATGACGGCACCCAGGGTCTTAATGCCCTCCCCTTCCCAACCACGAACTGGCTCGGTCAGAATCTGCAGCTCCAGCTCCTTCCGCTTCCTCACCTCCTGGCACTGTGCCTGAGACCACACACACACACACACACAATAAACAATCTACAGTACAGGATGCACTGCGTGTCCTTACATTACTATTACTGCAATTCCAGGTCCCATAATCCACTTGGCTCCAGCATAGCACAGGCTTTTCCCCAGTAGTCATATTGTGAAAGCGAGGGGGCGAAACAAAGGCATATTCAAACTACTCTGACAATTCATCGTTCGACAATAACGTGCGAGACGTCAGTGAGTGCAAAATAAAAACCGAGCACAATGGTCGACCGCATGTGGACAGTCCTAATGAAATAGCACACTGTGTCCACTCTTTCTCTCTTCATCTCTGTGCTTCTCTCTATTCTCTGTAACCGAATGATAAGAGGTGTTTAGGGGGATAAGCTGAGCTGTGATAGACAGCCTCAGAACAATGGGAAAAAGAAAAACTGAGAGGTATGGACAATTTTTATACATTCATGCCAAGGAAAGGATTTTGCAAGTGCGCAAACCTCTTAACACAGTCAGCATACAAAACAAACCATCCTATAGTCCAACATGCGCTAAACGCCCAGAGCTGCAGCTAACACATGCAGTTTGGATTAGGGTTTAAACAGAGAATGCACACGGGAAAACATGATGTTTCATGAAAATCCACTAATTTTGTACTATTTAAGACATTTTTATAATAATAATAATAAAGCACAAAAAATCCATTACTCTCTATTTTAGTTAGCTCAAAGTTTACATTCTCAATTCTCAACTACTCATATCAACCTGAAGTAACCAGGCTTTTAGGTGAGCAACCCATACATGCCAGAAGGCATAATTCATGTAAAAATGGTGGAGCCAACAAAATTCAGAGTGAGAAATAGCTCTTACGATAATACCTAAAAAAATGTTTTCAGTTTTTCTAAAGGATTCGTAATCAGAGGTAAATCCTTTCAATCCAAATTTAACTGAGGAAACTTACAGCAAGATTCTTGAAGGCGGCCAAGCTTTTCTGAATGTCTGGACGGTCTGGGTGAAAATCCTGAAAAGATGAAAAGAACAAAACAGGAAATGAGTCTCCAATAATCTTACTTGCTTTCTCACACGCACAGATACATACACACACACACACACACACACACACACACACACACCTCCATGTGTCTTTCCAGCTCTTTGAGCAGGGTGGGGTATTTGTCCAGTCTCATGAAGGGTTTACTCAGATTGGTGGTGAGAGCCAGAATCCCAGGACTGCTCGCACCTTTACTCTCCATAAACTCACCCAACTCGTCACTGTACACACACATACACACACACACACACACACACAGTCTAAGAAAACCTGTATTTGCTCTCCACTCACAGGTTAAATACAAACACAGAAATCCACAACTTGGTTGATAAATTAGGTCTCATGGTAATTGTTGATGCAAAGAATGTACAATAATCATATTCGTTGAAAGATCTTGCAGGCCACAGAAAATGAGTTGGCGGGAAATATTTGGCCCTCAAAATCCCTCAAATTTGACACCTGTACCATATAGTCTCAGATATGTTTTGTACTGTTTAGTCTGACTGCAAGTCAAGAGTACTCTGTCCAAGTTTCAGAAGCAAAGAATATGTACCATCATGATAAAGTAAGAGCGTAATCAGACTGTAAATTATATAGGATTTATGACATTATATTATAGTCTATGTTTTGAGCACATACAATAGTAATTACAGTAGCTATTTTGGATCGGTCTGACTGAGGAGGATAGTGTAAAATAAATAAATTTGAAATACTAAAATGATTACATTCTACTGGCATATGCAGCAATCCAATCTATAAAGTGACTATTTTTATTCACTTCCATAATTTATGTGCTACAGAGCCTCTAGATCTTAATTTTAGACAGAAATACATTTAAATCTAAATATTTTAGGTAATTCAAGATTAAGATGTGTAGAACTGTATTGCATGTGTATATCTATAGATATCAAGGTGTAAACATGTATAATACCCATGTTGTGTAAGGACATTAACAGCAGAAGGGTGGTTGGAGCAGTAAGCTGCATAGAGGCTTTTCATCTGGGGTATAAGGGACAGGAAGAAGCTTCCGACCCTCTGCTGGCTCTCTGGTAATCTATTCATACAGCACATGAACAGATGGAACAGTTATTATAAATGAATTTAATTCCTGAACCAATATGCAGTCACTGAGTTCATCAAATAGAGGCTTAAAGAGAATAAAAACAAGATTGTATCAGTTACTCAAGAGAAAGAAATATCTAGGTATTAGATGTTCAGGTGTAAGGTGAAGCAATGAAAGCCACCAGGAGATGGCGGCAGTTGCTCACGGGAAGACTTTTATATATCACACTACTCTTATAACGCTAATACACACTCTCAGGCAAACATGTCCAGTGTTAACCTAAGTACAGGAAATGGCACAATATCAACAATGCTCATATCATCGTAGCCTTACTTGGTGCATTCCTCTAGTGACTGTACCAGCGTCTGCTGGAAGGAGCTGATCTCTTCGAGATTGCCCAGAATGTAAGCGATATCTGACACAGTGAGTCTGAGAAAGAGAGTGAGAAACAGATGTGAGGGGGGGGAGTTTTGATATAGTCTGAAAGTGTTGAGCTATTGAGATAAGAGTTTTTTTAATGGAAACCCAACATCACCATCAAGTATCGAGATGCCTTTCTGCTGGAAAGGGTTCACTTCTGTAAGTACATTATACGTGCCCGAAAAGTCATGGGATTCCTCAATGTGATTGGGTTAAAAGCCTGTCTATTCAAATGAATAATACATTTCGTGGCAGCAATAGTTTATTTTGCCATAAAAACAATGAAGATACCTACACCATATGGTCCGTAAGAATAGTTTGGAGGGGAAGATAGAGTAGAAGAAATTAACATCACTCATTCCCATTACCACGGTTATACTTGAAAACTTTATACGGCATAAGGAATTTCACCACAGGGTTCCCAGGAGTACATGTACAAACGGATGGACACCAATGTATGCAACACACACAAAAAAAACGATCAATTCAATATAAATTTTTTAAAGTATGATGCTCCGCTAAAATCTGCGACCCTGTCAATTCTGTATTTAATTGTCCGCTACGCCTCTTTCCATAAAGATGCTCTGAAAGTGGGACCGGAGTGAAGTGAATCCTGGTCCTCTATAACTGCTCACTGCGGTTCCAGTGACCATTAGGGGGAACAATAACTCTATAGAGATAAAAGGCAACCAAAACTTCAGAACAACTGCATAAATCTGTTTCAATGACTGGTCTCTCTAAAGAGGGATTAAGAATTTATTATGAATGGAGTTGTGAAAGATCTGAAACGCTGTAAAGACTGTAAAATATTCTTGCGGATGAGCCACTGCCTGTCAGACAGGATAGCTACCTGTCAGTGGGTTGTAGTAGTCTCAAGTATGTTGAAAGCAATGTTTGGAGGTCTTTGGCATATTCGGTTTCTGTCTGCACAATATTCTGGATCACCTAGAAGACACACAAACGAGACATTTAAAAATATGTATACAGACAAAAAGCACTACAACAAAATTTAAAATCAATATTTTAGAGTATTTAAATTCAAATGGGTGAGAAGCTCGGCCATCCTGGAGGAGCTCGGAGTAGAACAGGTGCTCCTCCACGCTGAGAGGAGCCAGTTGAGGTGGCTCGGGCATCTGATTAGAATACCTCACAAACACCTCCCTGATGTGGTGTTTCGGGCATGTCCAACAGGGAAGAGACCCCGAGGTTGACCCAGAACACGCTGGAGGGACAATGTCTCTCGGCTCGTCTGGGAACGCCTCGGTGCACCCCCAGAAGTGCTAGAGGAAGTGGCTGGGGAGAGGGACGTCTCACCTCACTGCTTAGGCTGCTGCCTCTGCGACCCGACCCCGGATTAAGTGAAAGATGATGACTGACTGATGACTGAATGACTAAATTCAAATAATGACACAAAGCAAAAATGCTATGATGCTTCCTGAAATGCATGAAGTCATTAGTTTTTAATGCGGTCACTTTTTTATTTCTGCACACTGCTGAAGGCTTGGTTGGATTAGCACTTTAAAATACAGGAAAGCAGCACCAAGTAGCTCCAAACTGAGCTGACAGAGAACATGAGAGAGCAGAGATCGCATCCTTAATTCATTTATTTTGGCCTGACAATAAAATTAGCTGGCTCAGTGGCTCAAGCAATTTAATTAATTAGTCTAGCAGCCTGAACACACTCACGTACATGCTACTTCACATAAAACAGCACACATACTTCACACAAAAGCTTTCACTCTGACAGCTGATGGCTTTGACTGACGGTTTAATACAGCCACAGACTCATGTCCTCATCTTAGAGTGCACAGAGTCCACTATCACTAAAGCAATTACAACATAGAGAGATAGAGAGAGAGAGAGAGAGAGAGAGAGAGAGAGAGAAAGGACTCATCCTCATTTTTAGCATGACAGACAGGGTGGGGAACACGTGCAAATAAGTCTGGAATCCATCTTCTCTAATAAAGATCCTGCAGTAGGACCAGCCCACGTCGCTTTCATCTCAAAGAGATGACCATGACACCACAGAGTACCAGCAATTACAGACGTAGTGGCACAATTCATAAAAATGTTCAAGGACAACATGTTCCCACTGTACAAATATTATACAAATTCGTTATATAACAAGTGCATGTTTTTGCACCCTTGAACTCTATATTTGCTCTACGCTGAGCACGCACTGAGCTTCTTTCTGTAAAGTCTACCAAGGAGGTAAAACATGCATGAAGCTTTTCTTTCATGCAGAACATCTTGTTTATTTTCTTTTTTTTCAATCCAGATTTCTCTCCCATCAGTTACACTTGCCAGCTCTTCTTGAGGTCGAAACTGTTCGATGTCTCTCCAGCAGGTCCAGAGCCTTCTCTACAAACCGCTGATGAGTGAAAGTCCCTATAAGGTGCCCAGATCTCCACAACTAATGACCTCCTCAGGATTCAGCAGAAACAGCTCGACAACAAATTCCTCATTCTGTCCCACAGCTTGAAAATGCAAGTGAGAAAACTGAGCTGCTACTTTGGCAGACAGGCGTAAACACTGCTTCTGCGGCTCAGCCCATTCATTAATCTCAATCTGTCTAATATTCCCAGATTCGCACATTTGCAAGCGCTCTTGGATTCAGGACAGGGTTTCTATCCATCATTCCTATCTCAGTGCAGATCATTTGTGTTTATTACGAGCATTTTTACATCTTAGATATTTTTATATCTGTAAACAACATAAACAACCATCTATTTTGCTTGAAATTTTCCACAGTCATGTTACAGCCACAAATGTAAACATAAATTGTTGGGATTCTATTTTGATGCATGGTTTTCAAAAAAATTCACAAATAAACATCTGAAAAGTGTTGCATGCATTTGTATTCTGGCCCTGGAGTCAATACTCTGTAGAACCACCTTTCGCTTCAATTGCAAGTTGTTCAGCTCCAAGTCTTTTGCATTTCACTACCAGCTGTTCACATCTAGACACTGACATTTTTGCCCATTTTTCTTTGCAAAACAGTTCAAGCTCAGTCAGATTGTATGGAGAGCATCTGAACAGCAATGTTCAAGTCTTGCAACAGATTCTCAATTAGATTAGGTCTGGACTTTGACTGGCCCATTCTAACACATGAACATGTTTTGATCTAAACCATTCCACTGTAGCTCTGGCTGTTTGTTTAAGGTTGTTGTCCTGCTGGAAGGTGAACCTCTGCTTAAGTCTCTTTGTTGTCTCAAGTTTTCTTTTAAGATTGTCCAGTATTTGGCTCCATCCATCTCCCCATCAACTCAGACCAGCTTCTCCACCCCTGCTGAAGAAAAGCATCCCTATGTTGGGATATTTTTTATAAACTTACCCTGCTTTAAACTTCTCCACAAATTTAATCCTGACCTGTATGCTATATTCCTTGGGCTTCATGATGCTGTTTGTTCACTAATGTTGAACAAACATCTGAGGTCTCCACACAACAGCTGTATTTATACTGAGATTAGATTACACACAGGTGAACTTTATTTACAGATTATGTGACTTCTGGGGCCAATTGGATGCACTGGATTTTATTTAGAGGTATCAGAGTAATGGACAAGAACAAATACATGCCACAATTTAAACATTTTTATTTGTAAGAATGTTAAAAACCATGAATAATTTTCCTACCACTTCACAATTATGCACCACTTTGTGCTGGTCTTTCACAGAAAATTCCAAAATGTGGAAGTTTGGGGCTCCTGAGTGGAGCATCGACAAGGTGAACGACAATCAACCCGGAGATCGCAAGTCCGAATCCCGATTGATGCCACAGCCATCTGTGACCGTGAGTTTATGGGAGCTAATTGAGAGGGAGAGATGGCACACGCTCACCTCCCTGTCACTCACATGGGCGTCTGTGAGCTCATTCATACGAGGGGGCGGATAACGCTTTCCCTCTGAGTGTGTTAGGCCGCCCCCAAATACACATGCGCAGCAGTTTGAAAAGAGGCGGGCGGTAGCATCGCATGTCACAGAAGGTGCATGTGCTTGCTTACGCCCCTCCGTGGTCAGTGGTGGTTGTGTAATAAGGAAGGCAAAAAGTTGATGGGTGGGAATTGGATACGACTAAAAATTAGGGAGAAAAATGGGGGACCCCACTCCAAAAAAGTATGAAAGTTTGCCCAGGTTTCCTTCAAAATATGACTTTTCCCATAAATGTAAATAATTAAAAAAAATTACTGTATGCAAGTGGGGGGTTGTTTTCATTATTTTTATAATTTTTTCTATCATTTTGATTTGTATGTATATAATATTGTTACATGCTGTTAGTTGCCAAATCTCTCACATGGTGCAAATAATGCTGGACACTAAACATGAGTCTGACATCTTACCATTAATGTAACTCTATGCCATGCACACATGATTAAATCAAATTTCCCTTAAACCTCTGAACTCGTAACGATGAAATAGGACCTGACTCATCAAATCACACACACACAACTAAATCAAATTTACTTAAACCTCTGAACTCTAATGATGAAACAGGACCTGACTCATAAAATCACACACACACAAGACCCCAAGCACAGCTGTCCCAAAGATCAGTGAGAAGAAAACAATGTCCTATATTAGAGTCTCTCACAGACACACACACCAATTTAAACTTGGTGTGGTTGACAGACTCAGAGATTACTGCACCTGATGGTACAACAGTTTAACAGCGGGAAGTGAGAGTTCACCCAAACCTCGAATGTCATGACCTCAAATTCACTCACACACAAATACACAATACACTTCTCAACTCCCTGACATAACGCTCTATATTAACTGCCATGATGCGCTAACAAATTATCCCTCAACATAAATCCAGTCATAGCTTTAGCCATGTAAGCACCTGCACTATTCCTGCAAAATTAGCACTGCATTTGGTCTCACAAAAAAACAGCCAATCATATAAGCAGCTATCATATGCAACACAACCCGAGCTAGCATGTGGTTCTACTAGCCTCTCTTCTACCACATCAACACTTCTACCACACCTGTTCTACATCTGCTGAGTCTCCAGAGGCAGACGGGGATTAAACCCAGCGAATTAAGACTGCTAGAAACTTTTACAACATAGAATTCACACAGCAATTCTTAAAAAAAAAAAAAAAACAGAGAGAGAAAAGAGAGAGAAAGCAAAAGGGAGATGTGGGAGGTAAACGGAGTACCCGGAGGAAACCTGCACAAGCACAAGGAGAACATGCAAACGCCACACAGAAACGCCAGAGGCCATGACTTGAACCCAGGACCTTCTTGCTGTGAGGCGGACGAGCTAACCACTATACCAACATGCTTATATATATATA
>JBCNYG010000009.1:10069800-10084281 GCA_039654305.1 Porochilus rendahli | reverse complement strand
ACACACACACACACACACACACACACACACACACACACACACACACACACACACACACACACACACACACACAAGGGGGATGTTAATGTAGCCATATAACACGAGGTGCACATATATACCGGGCTTTACGGTTTTGCAAGAAATAGGCTGTGGGTTATCTTTTATTTATGGGAGACAAAGCATCTCTCGCTCTCTCTCGCTCTCTTTCTCGCTCTCTCTCGCGCGCTCTCTCTCTTGCGCGCTCTCTCTCTCTCGCTCTCTCTCTCGCTCTCTTTCTCGCTCTCTCGCGCGCGCTCTCTCTCGCTCTCTCTCTCGCTCTCTCGCTCCCACACACACGTGCAAGGAGGCTTTTAATGCAATAATAATGTGTAGTGCACATACATACTGGGTTTTACAAGAAATATAAATTCAAACTATTTGTCTGCACATGCTATACCCCCGTCCCCTCACACACACACAGACACACGAGGGAGCTTTTAGTGTCACTGTGTAGTGCACATGTATACAGGGTTTCATGGTTTTGCAAGAAATATACAGTAGGTTACATTTTATTTATAAGACACCAAACATTTCTTTCTCTCTCTCACTCTCTCTCACTCTCTCTTACTCTCTCTTACTCTCTCTTACTCTCTCTTACTCACGCACACACACACCTCTTACCTTCTGTTGCTTTACTGAGAGCAACCAAGGAATTCAGCACCTTTGTGAAGTTCTGGCCATGAAACAGGTCATCAACCTCAAATATCTGCAAAGTGAAGAAAAATGCAACAATGCAAATCTCACTCATATCAGTCATTTCTCCTTATCTGTTCCATTTTAAGCTGTCTAACACCACCAAAAATCAAGGATATGACAAAAACCACACTTCAATCCAATGCAACCCCTTCTCCGCTATCTGATTAGGACTTTAGCTCAGAGATGACATCAAGTGGTCAGATTTTAGAGGTTATTACTCAAGTAAGTTTTGTAATCAGTTAAATCAGCTTCTTGTGAACCCTGGGAATGCAATATAACACCATCCCAATTCATCTCTACAGATCATCTATCAGTTAGTTAACTGACCCACATCTTCCTATTCATTCTTATCCTCATTACAAATTCATGTTTGGTTCTCATTTTATCGTTAGTAAAAGCATGACTTCCATTTCAAATAACTAGCTACCAAAGTACCTGCTAGCAAAACAGCCCACATTATCACAGATATGAGCGAGGTCTTAATACCCGAGTCGCTATCCGCATTCTCACGTTTTCTGTTATTTGTTTACCAGCAACCAAAATTGTCAAAATACACCCTAAAAACTACACTTCATTTCCTCTCATATCTAGCTTAGAATGCTGTATCAGCTGCTAAAACATGCAGATTATAATCCTTAAACAATCTGCATTTCTGACGTGACCTTTTAAAACTGTGGGACATGTTTGATGACATCACAAATTGACAGCGTTTTCCAAATCAGTTATATATCAGAGTATATTCAGCAGGGATTACACAGACTCCAAATAGGGACTGCTTTTCATTAGCCATGTGTTCATCTTACGACATGCTCTACAGTATGTGGATTTGACCAAATTGATGGAGATGCCAGAGTTATTACCTTTCAAGGTCAAAGGAAATTGTCTCATTTGAAAGTCCATATCTGGTTCCCTATTAGTGTTCTACAGTAACGGCATGTCTATCAGTATTTGCCTCAGTTATGACCGAAGTTTTGAGGGTTTGATTTTCACATTTCAAGGTCACTCAGGGTCATAGTGAATTATGCAGTTAGAATGTGTGTATTTACTTTCCAGTTGATCCCTTACTGCATCTACAGGTCTACATTATGTGCATATATGCATTATATTGTTTCATAGATATGTAATTTCAATTTTAAAATGGCAAATGTCCATCTCCAAATCTTTGTGAGCTTGCTCTGACCTTCACCTTTGACCTTGAAATTCAAAAACTGAATCATCTTTGCGGTTCACTTAGAGTAGTGTCCCCACCAAGTTTGGTGAAAATCCTTCTCCTGATGTGGTCAGGATTTTGTTTATAGTCGAACGTCAGTGATTACAATTTCTCCACCAAAATTCTGTTTAGTGGTGGAGGTATCTGAGCGAAATGACGAACCGTTTTTGGGAATGTGGTTTTAGTCCAACAATTATTTTAAATAAATACAGTAGGTTTGGTACGCGCATTAACACAGGATTATGCAACGACTGAGTTGCAGTAACAATCACATTTTGGCAGACGCCCGTACCCAGAGTGACTTCAATGTGTATCTCAATTTTAGGGTTAAGAGCCATAAGCTGCTGACCTTCTGATCATTAACCCAGCGCCACACATTATTGGGGATGTAACAGGCATTTAATTAGAACCTGTGGAACCATCACCATCCTTACTGTCTTAACTGGACTCCTGGATATCCCATCATAAATAAATATGGCTGAACAGCCTATAGATCAGATTTAACTTGACTCACCTTTGTATATGATAAAAAAAAAGAATGGGATTAGCTTTCAACTTTGGTCACTTTTTGGGAAAACCCATCAAACAGCCTTTTGTCGAGTTAAACCGGATGCCCTGATTCCTGGAAAAGCGAAAACTGCAGGTTGCCACTAGCTCATAAAACAGGTTTGTCAATTCGCAGGTCAAAGTTCACCCCGATAAAGTCGGTGGGAAGTGAAAGTAACTACTATCAGAAAGAACCGAATGCCTCTTACACGTCCCGCAATCTTTCCACTTCCTTTTTTACGGCAGATGACATTTGTTTGCGTTTGTTCTGATTGCTGCTTAGCAGAAAAAAAAAATAGAAGGGCACAGCTTTCAGGATGAAAAAGCATAAATTCTACAGTTAGATAAAGATTGGTTATGATTTTCATAGTAACAGTCGGACGGTCCTGTGACTACTGAACAGCATAATGGCTTGAATGTTTCGTGTCTGTATGTTAGCACTTCAGAACAACACTTAGAATAGCTTATGCAAACACAGCTACGGCATGCAAAATATCACACAGACTCTGTTATTCACTAGTTTTGCAACGAACCTCTCACACAATCCCACACAGAAGACAGAGACTTCTAAATTTGGATGTACGAACACCTCTGACGGTTGACGACTGCAGCATTTGTAACATATGCTTTCCTACAGTAAAATCAGTCACAAATACATTCCCTTCCCTTCTCACACACACAGACTTGAATATTTCAGTCACCTGTGTGTACTAGTGAGGAATGTGTGTATTCCAATCTGTCTGTGTCTTCAGTTTCCAGACTCCCTGTGGTTCTTGGAGTTCTTCAGAGCCTTCACGCTGACCTGATAAGCCCTGATCACTCCAGCTCTCTGTGTCCCATCTGAGCCACAGATTTTATGCCAGGTATTCTTTAATACAAGATAATCCAATTTCACCAACAAACACCAAAGTTCTTAAGCATATGTGTTTCCTTATTCACAACCCCCGCCCCCATTAACCCTACCCATCAAGAAGTCAGCCATTTTGGAATTGGTGCATTTTGACAGGTATTCTGTCATTTTAAACAAACTTGCAAATACTTCTCCTTGGAGTTTTGTCACATTCAGACGTAATGTAATTAGACTAATGTGAGAACATCCATGATGCTAAATTACAAATGAATTATTGATATCATAAATGGTTTTGACACAAAATACCCCACATCACCAGGAAGCGTTGCAGAATTCCATCGTACGCCATTTATACCATGGTGAAAACTTCATATTTGCATTTGATGATGTCTGATAAGGAAGTCTGAGAAAGACACTAACAGAAATTCGCTGTCACTGCGCCTCCAAGTGGAAACAAGAAGGGACACAGGTAAAGCTCATTCTAAAGGTTTGTTGCATTCATACCAAATTTGATCAAGAAACACTTGCTCATGAAACAGGTATCGCTGCACCTTCAGTGCTTGGCCGCACTAATCGCTGGTTGCAGCTGTATTCTGTTGTTGCGTTTTCTCAGTTTTTGTAGCATTTCATGAGTTAGGGAATTTTTTTTTACACATTCTTAATGTTTCTTTGGCTTGAATCAGCAAAACCTTGTTTTGCACCTGATCAAGCAGAAGTCAAATTCAACCCGCTGGCAGCTGTTCAGACATTAGGCATGATTGTCGGAGTGGCTAAAAATCACACTGGGAGGCAGCAAGGTATGCTAATGACAGATTTTTGGCATGTGATACAATAATGAGGAAAAAGCTTTAACCTGGAAAGCTCAGCAAACAGTAATCCATTTTGGACATGGCACAAGTGAAAATAAATTTAATCAGTGGGTTTCTTAAGCTATTGTTCATTTCATGGCTCTCTTTCCCATTTTTTTTTCTCTCCAAATGTAGCTGGTTCTGAAATGGTGTCTCTCCTCAAAAAGAAAAATAACCCACTTCTCTTACTGAAGAACAGAAATAAATATATTCTTCCGAAATTGCAAAATCTGCCAAACAAATGTCCTAGTATTACATAATACCAACAACTACAATCTGCATAGGCACTGATAGATTTTGGTAGCGTATCAAGTGGCGCTTGAGTGAAACTATCATATTTACAGCATTTTAATACAAAAAAGGGCAAAAACTACACATCCAGCCATAAACTTTTAATTGCTTTTACACTGTTGCGTCTTTAGTTTTCATGAGATTCTGGCCAGAAGTCAAGGGAGCAACACGGGGGCTGGAGGCATGGTATAGTCTTGTCACTCAGAGAAACACTATCCAATCATGGATGCCTGTGAGCACATGTATGCAGAAAAGCGTGTTACTCTGCCATGACGCATCATGAGCAGCAGAAATGATTGGTTGGTTTACCTGCCTCACACAACACGGCAGTTGTGTTTCACCCTTCCTGATTAGTAGTACTAAAAGTCCTGTGTGTGGGGAGTGTGCGAAATCCAGTCCCACAAAAGGAAGAAGGCACACTGCTGCACAAAAGTAATAAAAGATTTTTAAAAAATTCCATTAATGCTATGTTTAATTTTTTTTTTTTTTTTGTGGTTAAATAACTTTTTTTAGTCTGTTTATTTCTTGGCATAAATGATATTAAGTGTCGCCTACACAAATTCCTATAGAGACTATAAAATATTTAGCAGCTGCACTAAAATCAACCTGTGACTTGAATTACAACTAGAGCATATGTTAGAGCTGCTGACCAATCAGATTTGAATAATGTCATTAGCTCTGTGGTACACTGGCACTATATGATGAACTTCAGAGACAGATGGCACTTCAGACTCTTATCATGTTTGTTTACCAGTCGAATAGGAACGCGTTTCATCCTCCACTGGTGACGCTATGACGTTACGGTTCTCTGACTGTAAAACTGCACTGACTTGTACAAAAACCTACAACATATTATATATTAAGTGTTTGCAATGCAACACATGTCCACATGCACTGTGCGATGAAGGTCCTGTCGCTGTCTAACCCTTTATTTTCCTCCTAAAAGAGGAACTGTTTTCCTTTCTAGGGGTTTCCCTCCTTTCATATTCTCTGGAGAGCCTCTCAGTAGGTTGGAGTGTGCCTGTCCCTGAAAGCCATTAATGAACTGCTAGACAGGCTCATTCAGACATACAGCCACATTCATTACAATAGAAGGCTTGTCCCGAGTCTGACCATAGGCCAGTGCTTCTGATAAAAATATGCAGAGAAGGACTGGTGGTGGCTTGATCAGGACTTTTTACAGGCTTGATCAGAGTGAACAGTAAGGAAAAAACATATGCTGTATTTTGAAAGTCATTGGGTCATTGAGAAGGGCCGAAGGCGTGTCTACTGACTAGCATTGTACGTTTTTCGACTTCCTCCAAGTAACCGGCATCCAGAACTGTGTAAAACAAAATATACTACAGATACCTAAAAGGTTGTCAAAGACTTCAAAACACAAGATTTCTGATGCAAAACTTATGTGCGTCCATTTAAAAAACACAACTACACATGATGTGCATCGCAATGTAATAAATAAACCAGTAAGTGGCTTACAGCTTTCCCTTAAATAAAAAATTTGTCCACGGGGTCGAGATGCTCACACTAAATCGAATGTAATATGTCTATATATATGTAAATTCACTAAGTTCACTCCTGTGACCTTGGAAAAAGGTCAACCCACATACAATCGCATTTTGAAAAAATCTTCCTAAGCTGACTACTAGAACCTTGAAATAAGGTCAAAGTAACCCATATACAATCACAACTAAGACCTTCCTAAGGGGAACCCGTCCACCAAATTTGGTGACCCTATGTCAATTCCTTCCAAAGTTATTGCATTAACCAGCCTTAGGAAGGAAGATATCATAAAAGTGACCTTGAAATAAGGTCAAAGACACCCACATACAATTCAACCCTATTTGCCCCTGAGAGGGAGCCATCCACCAAATTTGGTGATCCTATGTCATTTCCTTCCAAAGTTACTGCACTAACAAATCATTCAGACGGACTAACAAATGGACAAATGGAACCCGGTCCTAACCCTAAAAACCCATAGAAGACTTAACTGGAACCATTACGTAATGAGAATATTTTCACAATAAGAAACAGTGCAGCTTGTTAAAGTGATCAGATCCACATTTCAAGCTTTTATTATATTATATCTAGTATTATGATAACACTAAATAAATCATGTATTCAATCACTCCAAACATATTTGAAAACTGTCAGTATCAGAGAACTTTCAAATTATGTAATCTGATTGGTTGGAAGGTGGAGGTGTTGGTTAATTCCCTACACCAGCAAAAAAATAAAAGTAGTTTTTTACATTTTTTTTTTAATTAGAAGCCCTTTTAGACAAAAGTGGTGGTGTATAATCTTCACTGCAAAATATTGCATGTAAATATATATATATATATATATATATATATATATAGTATGTACATACACATTAACATATGTAAATAAATCATTTATACCACACATTACACAATATTTTAGAGTCGCACGGTGCCATAGTGGTTAGCATGTCCGCCTCACAGCAACAAGGTCCTGGGTTCAATTCCCGGGCGTTTCTGTGTGCAGTTTGCCTTGTTATCAGTTGGTACACTTGTGCACAGGTTTCCTCTGGGTACCCCGGTTTCCTCCCTGAGTCCAAAGCTGTGCACATTAGGCTAAACTGACGGTTCCAAATTGATCCTAGATTTAAATGTGAGAGTGAACGGTTATGTGCGTGTTGGTCCTGCGGTGCTCTGGCGAGCTGTTTAGGGTGTACCGCGCCTTCGCCCAGTGTAGACTGAAATAGGCATCAGCCTCCTGGTGCACCAAGTCAGATTAAGCGGTTTGGCAAATAATGGTGATGACAATATATTTTAAAGGCAGCAAGCAGTCACTGGCATGATAATTAGGAAAAGCCATAATGTGCAGCAGGCTTCAGGATCATAAATCAAAATGATCAATAATTATTCATTATAGTGGCACTGAATCGATTCATATTCAAATCAGGAGTCGTTTAGGGACTCCATTATTTCTTTTTAGTAAATTAATAACCTTTCACTGCTGTTTCTGAATATTCTGATGTATAATGCTCGGTGGTGCACTCTGAAGTTCTACCCGTAGATGTTTTCTTTTATATAAATCAAAGCCTAACCTACTGAAGCACAAGTCCCAGCGTGCACTGCGGTTTGATTCAGTTGATAAAGAATGAATCCAGCGTGATTCCCAGGTTGGGTCGCGCCAGGCTGCTTTACCTGACCTGCTTCGAAATGCCACAGGCTCAAACAGAGATGCACGGCTTATTTACGGCTTAGAACCCAAGAAAAGCGCAATAGTAAACACAAACAAGTCATGAGAAAGCTGCTCACCTCCAGTCGGTATGAAGCACAGCCCCGGAGGAACTCCCTGATGTTGCTCAAACACTCTCCGTCGCTCTTCGGTTCCTGAAAAACCTGCGGGCATCAGAGGGAAAACGCCTGAAACTCTCCGGTCCGGGGTTTTAAACCGATACAGACTCCTCACTTCGCATTCCGCAGCTCCACCATGCAAACTGGACAAGCAACGTTCATTACCATCTCCCCACTGGGGCTGAAACGCTACCTATCTACCGAGGAGGCGTTGAAGAAGCGGAAGTGACGCAAGTTGACGGCGACACGCAGTGAGTGAGTGAGTGGAGTGTTTACAAATGAATGCATTGTACTTATGAACTAATAAACTTATTACAGTTTACTAAAGTTTTGTTAATATTTTCAGAGGTTTTTTTTATTATGATGTTCTGTTTTAGGGGTTAATTATTGAGAATCCTCATCTTTTTATTCTTTTAAAGAAATTACTGGCATTTTAGACTCAGCATGAAAGGTGCTTTTATTTTATTTATTTATCCACTTTATTTATTTTGCATTTACCATATTAATCCCACAAGGGTAATTTGGCTCTGAGTTTAACTCATCCAATGTGAGCATACACACAAACACACACACTTGGCGGCTCCAGGAAATCAGTTGGGGGTTCGGTGCAGTGCTCCAGGGTACGAAGGTTGTGAAAGAGGAAGGTGCTGCTCACTCCCCTCACTGCCATATAGTTTTCTTGCAGGATGTGGGATCAAACCAACGACCTTTCAGTCACAAAACCCACATCTCTAACTATTAGGCCACAGCTGCCTTATTTCCCCCTTTATTGGACATTTCCCTGTGTTGGACTTGCTGTAAGACACCTTATAATAGTTTTAAAAGGAAAAGTTTACATTAGTAAGTTTGAATGCACATATTGTTTCAAAATGTGCACAAATATTTAATTTATTTATTTACATTTTGAGTTGATTTTTTTTTTCATCCTTTCATCGATATATTGGTCAACTGTCCTGTTGTAATATAATATTTTTACAATTTTACATACAGAGAAAGCTTACAGCTTCAAGTTTCTATTTGCATTGCACATTGTACATTTATCTGAAGTCCTTGAGCTGTCTGAGTGGTGTTTCCGTGCGTGCTCTGTGTGGGTTTTCTTCAGGCTCTGTGGTTTTCTCTCACTGGCCAAGAAAACATGCCAATACTGAGTATATGCATGATGGACCGGTGATTCGATACCAGGGTGTGATGCCCCTTTCGACATGATTTGACAACGTGTCATGAAGAGATTACTCTTAATAACTTTAAGACATTTATGCATACAATTTGCATAATGCTAAACTGGTAGCCCTAACATTACTGACGTGTTATTAACATTAATGAATGATCAAAATTTGGTAAAGGGGAAATTACGTACATTTAATTTTAAACTCTACATTTTCTTTAACATCAAATTATTGTAATAATTGTAACAGTAATGAAAACCAGTCAATATGAAGCTGAAGCTGAAGCCAAGAAGAGCTTACAGATCCACATTACCTCTTTAACATAACCCTAATAATCAATAGGTGCAAGTGTATGTGTATTATCCCAATTCAATGATTAAATACATTTCCTGTCTTGTGTACAATTTATTGTAAATGTGAAATGTTTAAGCCCCTGTTTCTTCCAAAGCCGTAAAACCCGGTGTATACGCGCACCCCCCCCCCACCACCACCACCACCACCACCACACACACACACACACAGCGCGTTCCCGACCCCATCTACGCGCGCTCACTCTCCGCCGCCTCGGACAATAAAGAGTCCGTGCGATTGATCCGCATGAAGGCGACGTGTCCCGGTTAAACCGCGTGCATCTCCGCGCAGCTGTTTTAGGATGCGCGAGCGGAGAAGGAAGGCTGGTTTCTGAAGGGGTTTTACCGTGAGGAGCGAGCCGGGGCGCAGTCGCTCGATCAGTCTGCACAGCACCACACCGTCTCTCAGCGAGCTCTGGAGAAAAACCTCGGGGTCCGACACGCGCTTTTTCGGCGACTCCAGTACACCGAGAGCGATGAGCCACGTGACCGTCTGCTCGGCCGGGTTCATGGTCACTAACGCACAGGCGTCCTTCGAATTTTCTCTGGTGGGGTTGAAGTCGGAGTGCGCGCGATCGCTTCAAAGCATATACATCCTCTTTAGCTCTCAAGCGCGAGACATTTCAGGGGTAGCTGGTCGATGTGATCCCTTCTTCTGTCTGGCTGCTGTGTGCATGACGATCTGCCTCGATTTGTCTAGTAGAGGGGTCTGGCATCGTGCTCCGGTGCTTTTCCCAACTGTTTGGCAGGATGTCAGAGTAACCCCCCTCTCGTTTCCTCTCCTTTCCTCTCCTCCCCTCTCCTCTCCTCCACTCTCCTCTCCTTTCCTCTCTTTTCCTCTCCTTTCCTCTCCTCCCCTCTCCATTCCTTTCCTTGTCTTTCCTGAAACTGAAATTAACAGACGAAAAGAAACTTGCCTATGGAGAGACTGCAGCTGATAACAAAAAAGTGACAGTATATGACGACCATCTCACTTTTGGACTGCTGACTTGGAAACAATGTTTCCTATCGCATGGTGGATTTTTTTTATCCTGTTTTCATTCTTTTTTTTAAAAAGGAAAAGACTGTAAAAGTGTTTTTCATGCTGTTGTATTCTTAGTTGTGTTGATTTCTAGCGATTTGGCAAAAAATGTGTATTGTGTGTGTGTGTGTGTGTGTGTGTATATGTAGTGTGTGTGTGTTTGTGTTCCTGCTAGTTGAGAGTGTTAAAACCAATTTAAATGAAGTATTAATACAAAAAACAAAGGTGTTGTCAAGATACTGGGCAGTGGGTAGAAAAATCTTCTTTCTCTTAAAACAATAGAAATGAGTTTTTGGCGTTTTGGAAAAGAGCTCTTGGGTAAGAGAGTGAGTGAGTATAGTAATATGGTAGAATTGGTAAAATATAATAGTAATGGTATATATAGTAATATAAAATAGTAATAAAGTAAATAATAATATAGAATAGTAATAGTGTAATATAGTGTATGTAGTAATATAGAATAATAATATAGTAATATCGTATATATTAATATGGTAGAATTGGTAATATAGATATATACTATATATACTAATATATATATATATATAGTAAGTGAGTAATATAAAATAGTAACAGAGGACACCTGTCTACATCTTGTCACATGCACATATCCTCATATTTTACCAGGTAATAAAACATGTTGATGTGAGCAAGTTGTTGCACATTCATCATAATGGTGAATTTTATGCCTTTTTTTTTTTTATATTTCCCCCATATTTTTTAAGCTAAACATACTTACAGAATGTCACCAAAAGCTTTTTTGCATGCAAAATTAGAAAGAAATCAAGGTAGTGTTTTTTGGGCAATCGGCGGATCCTGCAGCCTCACTTTTGGCATGTGGTTTTTACATCTTTTCACATTTGTGAAAACTCATCAATACACTGCGTTGCAAAAGGTCTCACACTTTAATATTTTGTTGGACAGCCTTGATTACAGCTTATAATCGCCTTAGCATTGTTGCTACAGTTGGTCAGGTCAAGGCTCAGCAACATTGTGTCAATTAAACAACGTCAGGCAATAATCGGAATGCAGAGAAAGGAATTTTGATTAAATTCCAAGTGATTGCTGTAAATTTAAACAACTTTTTTTCCACTGTTGAAAATGGTATATTTTTCTGTTTGGTTAAGTTTTCTATATTACTCATAATACTGTTTAAAGGGGCAGTGCCATGATGGTTTGAAGGAAATAGCGTAAATATGAAGTGTTATCAAACAAGACATTCATACTGGTGGGAATTGTATTGATTGGTCCCCAGTGCAGCTAACTGGGTTATAAAGGCCAATCATGTTTCTCACAGTCTGTGGTAAGAGGCATGTAAGAGAATCATTGCTATCATTCGAAAAGAGTACGCCATTGGATTGCCACCAGCATGTTTGTGTGAATGGTTGTGTTGGCCCTGTGATGGCATGGCGAGCTGTCCAGGGTGTACCCTGTCCTCGCCCAGAGTCGGCTAAGATGGACACCAGCCTCCCCACAACCCTAATTAGGATTACATGGCTAAGAAAATGAATGGATTTTGATTGGTTGCATATTGATATTCAGCCCAACAAGAAGTCCATGTTGCAGTTTTCCATCCACTCCATACTGGCCTCGATTACTCCTGAGAGTCAGTTACAAGCTGAAACTTTATTTGAGAAATATGGACAAGTATTTTCAACATGGAATATTTAGATGACTTTTTGATAACTAAATTTGGGTAAAAATTATAACAATTCCCTCAACTGCCTCCTGAATGTGGGGCCACTGGGTAATTCATTTTTGACGAATGATGCACTGTGAACAAAACAATAACTCATTCTTTGTTGACAAATACAGCAGATAAAGACCCAAAATCTATATGCACACTACTTACTTTAAGTCTTGCATGCTCACTCACTCACTCAGCAAAACCACTTAATCTTCTTACTAGGATCGCAGGGAGGCTGGCGTCTATCTCAGCCAACACTGGGTGAAAGCAAGATACACCCTGAACAGCTCACCAGACCATCGCAGGGTCAGCACACACAACCATTTACACTCGAACGTAAGGGCAATCTGGAACATTGGAATACACCAGAACGTGATGTCAGAGTGTGTAGGTTGTGTGAAACACTGGTACACTGTGACAACAGGACATCTTGTGACTGGGGCACCAATAAGTAATGTGCCCATTATATAAGCCATCCTGCTATTATTTTAATACACAGGAATAGTATGTAGGATACAGGATAACATTTCAAAACCATGCCCTCCATCTTGGAACTGATACAGTGTTTCAGGAGGGGTTTTGCTTCAGCAGGCGAAGACAAACACAATCATAAAAAAAGTCACTTCAAATACACCGCTTATAAATATTTATCTCTTTATTGGTAATTCAATCGATAATGATGTTTCCATTCATTCAGGGGAAAAAATTCCAATTGAACACAATCTTAGTAAATACAGGCAGAAGGCAGCATCAAGTGTAGTGGCAACAAATGGCCTTGCAACAAACACTGCACATTTTAGAATTAATTCACTAAGAAGCATAAAAGAGTTAAATACCAGGGCAATGAAGGGTGGAACAAAGAACAAAGCACTGACCAAGCAGAATGACTTATCAATTAAAATCCATGTTTTTATTATTATTATTCAAGTCCTAACAAGTGAAATCCTCACTTGCCTTTATGTCCCCTCTCCGACACTATATGGTGTAATGACCACACGTACAGTGAGTGATGTTTAATTGCGTGTCATTGCCATTGACACTATGGTTCACACAAAGTCCTACTGAAAGTGAGCCTGTGAATCTGGCACGACACCATATAACCCAAACATGCTAACACTGCTACTAATTCACCAAAGCCAGCAGGAGCATTCAGCATGCTAACAGCTTTTTATTCACTTTCGTACGTCATTAACCACGGTAGCAATTTTGGGCGATGTATTAAGCTAAAGCTTCCTTAAAAGCAGCTCCACACTCCAGGAAAACTAAACAGGTCAATCAGAAATAACAGGCACGTACGGAATAATAGTGTGTAAATGTTTCTCTAACGGTCACTGTTAAAAAACAGTGGTAATAGTTTCAGTTTCTCACAGAAAAACACTTTTTTGTCGTTTATTCTTTTTCTGTCGTCTCCGCCACTCATAAAGGAGGAGATGGAGGGAAAACAGGGAGGGGCATGTCTCGACCCTGCCCACACACCCACACTTACTCTCTAAACGTATCAGCATGTGTGTGCGAACATGTGTGTGAGAACTAAAAAACAAACAAACACTTAGACCGAAGTCTCCAGACCCCGGGAGTGTGCAAAAATGTGTGTGTGTATGTGGTCTCAGAATGTAGGTCAGTTTGAAAGTCATTGTGTGTACTCAAATGATTTCAAAAGTTTTCTTAAGCTCCATGATAAGCTGCCAGTCTGACTTCTGCATTTCGTCTCTGAACCAGTTCTTCAGAGCGTCGATGGACTGACGGGTAATCTGCCGGGGGAAATAAAACAGTCAATGACACCCCTTAATAAAATACCCATCAATCCCTCTCATTTCAGCAAGTGACATCAAAACTCATGAGTACAACAGTAAATAAAATCTCCTTGAATGCAATGAGACTATATTAATATTTATTCTATCTTTGCCTACTAGATATGTGCAATGGTGCATTGTGATTGGCTAATCTGCAACTAGCTCATATCATACTTCCTGAGAAATCCCTACAGAGGAAAAAAAACCAACAATATTTTGGCTGGTTGTAGTATTTGATGGAAAAAACCTTTTTTTTTTTTTTTTAAATCTTTAATAATTAAACAGTTTTTCTCACTAAACACGATTTTATTGGCTCTCTGCCAGGAACAGGTCGTCAATCTTTGTTGTGGCCTAACATGGTGGAATTATGGCTATGGTGTCCAGAGGAGAGTGCATTGTACCCAGAATGAGCAAGCTGGAAGTGATGCTTAGAACGCAATGCTACTATACTACACCACTTGGTGCTAGGAATGCGTCTCTGTGCTAAAAAGCAAACTGTGTGAAAACTGGCTCTTCTGTAAAGTAGTTTAAGCCAGGAATTTTTTTTAATACAATAATAAAACTGATGAGACATGTCTAATAGCCTGCTATGAGATCATATCACACACACACACACACACACACACACACACACACACACACACACACACACACACACACA